>CM066314.1:163602500-163827500 GCA_033807775.1 Saussurea involucrata | reverse complement strand
TTGTTAAGGTTTGGTTCATATGAATATCTACTTTTGTCTCATTTGAATATTTGGTTATTTCTTGTTCATGTTTTGTTCTTGTGAAAGTTATGTAGTCTTGTGAAAGTTTCATTTATGTGTAATAAATGGTTGTTACATTTGTGTTAATCTTCTGTTGTTTTCTATGAATTTTGGTTATATTGCTTTCTCTAAAAATTCAATTCTTGTATACTAATATGTTATCACGTTGTTATAAAAGTGAAAGGGTGAGCGCTTACCATGTCACTTTACCTTACCGGATGAACATTGCAATGACCGAGAAACTTACCCAGTAAGAGTGACAGCAAGGGTCAAGAGTCTTTCCTACTAAGTGAATGTGAAACTCATAAAATCTTACCCAATAGTGTAAGTAAAGTGTTGACTCATACCGGTAAACGCTTATCGGGTAAGCGTTTTGGTAAATGGGTTGGATTCTATACGCCATCACCTTTAACTGGGGTTGCTTAACCTTCCCAAGCCTAATGAGTTCAAAGTTTTTAAGTGACAAACTCACAATTATGCCAATCGTAATTTTTATAGAAATTTTCAACACGAAGGTTTTCATATCAATCTATAGTACACGTAAAAATCTACTACTTCTTACCCGACAGTTGTGCAAAATGAGCACACTCGTCCCACATATGAAAGAAAACATTTTGGAATTTACTTGCTCACTACTCGAGTTACAAACAAGTGCTAAAAGTAGGCTTAACAAAATTTTAAAATGAACCGCTACGAACTTAGCATGAATTTATTTGTGTCATGAATGTAAAGCAATTTCCTGCATTAAAATGGTGTGCCACAAAATGTGGTACGAAACTTCAAAAAGAAAAATTACAAGACATCAACTCCAAAAATTTCTTCTTTAGCCCAAAAATGACATGGAGTAAAATTCACCAACAAGAGTTACATGTGTCAATTTTTTTTTGCAAAAACGGTAAAACGATCTATATATACACTTTGCTTAAAACGTAAAATGATTTGCGTCGGTTCCAAGTTCAAATCCATGTAATAGTATGTTTTCATCATTCGAAAATAGCGGTCAAAACATCGTGAAGAAATTTCAAATTATAATACGCATGCAAATATATAACACTCTCCCATTAGTCTTTCTGAAATAACATAACATGCAACAGGTAGTCCATGCAAAGTTTCAAAAAGAGGAATTTTATTAAATCAAGTTCCAAAATTTTCTCGTTTAGTCATATACTGACATGGAAGTAAAATCTCCTAACAAGGCTCACACACATTAAAGTAATTTCTCAGAATTTAGGAAAACATTAAGTGTATGTAATTTGGTTGGCACTTAAAAGAATTTAAATCAACTTCAGATTTTGTACCATACAAACGATGCACATTAATGCTCCAAAATAGTGGCTACAATGCTATGCATATCAATAAATCAACATAATGTATTTGCATGAAATGATAACAAAAGGATCAATTAATCGAAAATGCATAGGGCAAAACATTAAGATAAACTATCATGATGTCATTATATGCGTTACTCACGCCTCGTATAAGTCGATTCATATATGAACTTGTGTTCTTGTTGATCCAAACTCTCTCAGTGATTTGATGACAACCCTAAGAATAACTTAGTGAAAATTGCATATGACATCTGTATGTATTAATGTTTCGCCATCAGCGATATCATACTGAGTCTGTTTAGCATCGCTGATGGATTTCAATGTAATACTGATATATGTAATCCCTGAAGACAAGTTTCACGACAAAAGAGTTCATCGCTGATATCGAAGACAAAGCTGATGAACAAGTGAAAAGTCTACTCATGATCTGATGCGGACATAAGTGAAACCAAGACAAGTACACACGCACGACAAATCAAGAAAAAAGTTTCAGCGATAGCTGACTTACATCAGCACTCCTTGATGGAAGACTTCCTCAGCGATCGCTGGTCATGAAACTTATACTTCAAGATTTGTTTGTCTTATCCTTTTGCACAAAAGTATGGATGGTCAGAAGAAGCATGCTTTTGTCCAAGATCGTACAACCACTCTGCCAACTACACTGTTCACCATGCGGCCCAAAGCATGTCTTTCTAAAAGTCAGAAGCTTGCACCCAATCAGATGCTGACACGTGTAAAGTGCTCCTGCCATGCATTTAATGCAATAGGTATAAAAAGGAGCAATACCCCTTCATTTTGAAGGATCATCTCCTTGAACTACTTAGTGCGTAGAAAACCTTTGTTTTTCTACACTTCCTTTCTTCTATCTTCTTAGTGCAAGAACACTTAGTGATTCTCAAGTTTGTTTAGATTAGGTTTACTTAACCTTATTTTGCAACAAACTGTAAATTGTAATTTGATTTATCAATAAATAACTTAGAAAACCAATAACTTGTGTTTGTATTCAACCCCCCTTCTACAAACTATTATACTTGTATAACCCCTTCGGGACCAACAAGTGGTATCAGAGCAGATTCTTTAATCTCATAAACAGGATCTTGCTTATACTTTTCTCTTCCTTGCTATTCTTCAAATGTCACTCAACACAAACACAAACTACATAGACAATGGTTCTCTTGCAACACCTCCTCGATTCAGTAGCGATAACTTCAATCTTTGGAAGAATCGAATGATGCAATTTCTTGAAGGTGTAGATCCCACTATGCCATACTATGTTGAAAATGGACCCTATGTTTGTAGGTTCCCAGATTCACCTTGTCTCATACAAACAGAAAATCAAAGATAACGGAAGCATAATAAGCATCGAGAGAATAACAATATAATGAACAGTAATAGATAACAATATTGAATAACAAACTGCTCGTATATTGAAATATGAATAACGCCAAGAACACTTTCTTGTGTATGTATTCTGAAATCTCTCATGCTACAGATAGGACACTAGAAGTGGAATGGAATTGTGCAGTGTTTGTGCTCTCACAATTCTAGTAACGATTCTTACAAAAGCTTACTCAATTCTTACAATTGTGTGCTCCACTAACATTTTATTTATAGCCAGATAAAGCAATAGACATTGTACTATCAAACCCTGTGATGACACGTGGAAAGTATGTCTTCGTCCTTTTAGGGCTGACGTGGAAAGTGCGGACACTTGTCTATCACTTAGAGATTTCTACGAGACTTCAGCTTCATAGAGGTCTTCATTCACCAGAGGTCATCTGCCAGAGCTCTGAAGGTCTTCTGGCGAACTTGTTCTCTGATGGTCTATCAGAGGTATTCTGCCAGAGCTCTTACGATCTCTGATGGTCTTCTGTTTGTTCTTATGCTAAGTCTTCAGCTTGATCTCTGAAGTCATGTTCTCTGACATCCTTCTGACTTGTGATATTTTCAATACTTTTACATTGGTATACTTGGGGATAACAATATCCCCCTAAGTATTGAAAAATCAAACTATGCTATGTTTTCAAAGATAAACAAAACGACAAAGAGGAGAAAACCATCCTCTGTAAAACTGTTACCACTTTTCAAAGATTGGATACCTTACATTACAGAAAAGATAGTAAAACTAGTCATAATAGTCTCCTCTAAAAGTTCTATCAAATCTCATAATTAAGTCTCTGAATTCTAGAGTAAGATTTAGATGCCTAACAAAACGATTGATGACTTCTGGAGGGCACTTGGATCTTAGGGGTCTCTCTTATATGATCTTTCGTAGATACTTCAGAGATTGTGAGGAGTACTTGTGGGCTTCTGCAGATCTAATGGCTTTCTTAACTCTCTTCTATCGGCAAATGAATGCTTCTGGATTGGCTGAAAGGGGTCCTGTAGGGTAGTTTTCAAGTCCCACAAGACTCTCATCTGGAGGCCCAATGCTCAATTTATCCATTTCAAAATCGATTACATGCTGGAAGTCAATTTGGGTTCTGAGGTTCACATGCTCTTCCATGGCTAGCAAGATTTCAGTTCGTGCAGTTCTTGCAGCTTTGTATCTATCTGTAAAGTTAAGGCAGCAGGCATGCAGAGTAAGAAGATCATAAGGATTGAGCAGAACGAGGTCATTGTCGTTGAAGGTTTCTTGCTGCTCATCTTGGAGTTCGACCGTATAGATGTGATATGCAACGCTGTTGTAGGCAAAGGACTTCAGGTCTATCCTTAGTATTTTTCCAAAACTAAAGGATGAGTTTATCCTACCATAGAGGTTGGTCTTTGTTCTTATGAATCTGCTTCTATCCTCTGTCAGCTTGTTTGCCCTTTTTGGGTTCAAATACGGATTTATGGGTACTGTATTGACTGGAATCAGGTCTTCATCAGCATATAGGAAGGCATAGGTTTCCTCAAGAGAAGGTAGATGATCCTTTCTGGTGGATGGTTGTTGTGGTTGTACATCAGCAGACGACTCTTCTGTTATCTTTTCTTTTCCTTTGTCAGCCCTTGCCTCTGATGTATTTCCTTCTGTTGGATCCTCTGTTGTAGTTCCTTCTATCAGGATGTCCAGAGATTCTGCTATATCATTCTGGTGTGGATCGTGGATCATCATGGTTGTGGTTGTGTTGGGTGGTTGGTTTAAAATTTCTACAGTAGAGGATGGTCCTCTCTGGTTCATTCCTTGGGGATTGGGGAGGAGTATCCAAGATGATGGTTTCTGGTGGTAGTTCTGCTAAGGTTGAGGTTTCTGCTGGGGTCTTGAGTGGTTTGTCTTTGAACGTGTAGTCGTTTATGCTCTCCCCCTTTTGTTGATCAGACTCCTCTGCATCACCAATGTCATCTTCGAAGTCAGAGAGCTCTGCAGCAGCTTTCTGGGAGTCTGGGTCAACAAACCTGACCCTTTTGGAGTCCCTGGCACCGGAGGATTCTCCTGCAGACCCCTTCCTAGAAACTGTTCTAGCAACTACATCACAGAAGATATCAACTGCCTTTTTCAGTACATCTTCTAGTTCAGCGGCAGCATACCTGACCTCCTCCACTTGGTCTTCAAAATTAAATTTGTGGGCGTCCAAAGTTTGTTGAACATGTTTCTCTGTGGCCTGGGCTTTACCCACAAATGTAGAAGAAATTGTCATCATGCGACTCAGAACCTCCTTTCTGAATTCACCCATGCGACCATGTAATACCCCGGAAAAGTTCGTTAGTGAAATCCTAGTTCCGTTAAATTTAGTTAACTTTAAAGTTACTATTTTGGGTAAGTTGAGATGATTTAGTAAGTTAAGGGTGCTTTGGTTATTATGGAATAGTTTAGGGTCTAAAATGGTAATTAGAGTGGATAATATCTGAATTGAGAGTACAGATGTATTCATTATAGCAAAACTCAGATTAAAGGTGTGTGTGTGTTGGGAGCAAAAAGAAGAAGAAAAGAGAAAGAAGGGTAAAGGACCAAATTGAAGTTATTGAAGCTGATTAAGGTATGTTTCTAGTACAAATTATGTTTATAATGGTTAGTAGGAAGTATCTATCGGAGTAGAATAATCGAAATCACATCTGGTAAAGTTTTCTGTCGAATCTGGGTGATATTTAGGTAAACCGACAGTAGTGTCCGGATATGTTGAATGTGTCCGGGTAGATTCTTGGGTGTTGTCCGGGTAAGTTGTTGATAGAGTCCGGACGATTTGATTGATGGTTTCCGGATGATTTAGAGACCGGATGGCATCCGGATTCCTTTGTTGTCCGGATTAGTCTGTGGTGTCCGGATTCCTTGTGTTGTCCGGATAAATCGTGTTGTCCGGATTAGTCTTGTTGTCCGGATTACTGAGGTTGTCCGGAAAAGTCATGTTATCCGGAAAAGGTGGTGTTGTCCGGGTTGTTTGGGTTGTTCGGATATTTTAGCTGTTTTGGTCACTTTCGAGGATTTGAGTTATCTAGAGTCCTTGGTCTTCTAGTATGTTTTATGTGATCAGTTAGTAAGGGGATATTTGTATTTAATCTATTTGCAGACTCTGTGGATTGGGATTGATAGACTGAATCTTTGGAAAAGGCTTGGAAGAGTTGTAATAAGCATTCAGGTGAGTTTTACTTTAAAAGTATTTTCAACTGGAATACATACGTATGGTTTGGGAATGTGATAATTAGTGATTAATGTGCTTATATGTATGGTGTACGTGATTGATAATATATTGAGATATATGTTGTGTTTATATTGCACGAAACGAGTATAGGTGAGCCGAATTATTGTTCGGCGGGGCTGTATGGAAATAAGCGGGGCTGCATGAAATTGCAGTGGAGCTGTAGGTAATTGCAGCGGGGCTGTATGTAATTACAGTGGAGTCGACTGTATTGTACAGTGACGATGATTAGTTGGCTTGCTACCGACTAATGTGGCCAGGGGAAAGAAGATGAGACGAGGAGAGATACACGGTGCACGAGTCCTAATGTGGTATTTATATACGTGTGGTATATGTGTGCTTATACGAAAGGTTTTATGTAAACTATTTTGATACAAAGTATTATGTGAAAAGAGTTTTATATTGATTTTGGAAAAGACCGGGATTAACTCACTAGACCCGTTTGGTCTAACCCTCATTTTGTTTTCAAAAATATGTTTTCCAGGTTAAGGATCGGCAGGAGAGGATGAAGTGTAGGAAGCTTTTGATGGATGTTGATTAGGAAGCTTTTATATATTTTGTAATGTCAAGACTATTGAGACCGTACTTGGTTTGTGATGTATCTTTTATTATGAATGTAATGAAGTTATGCAATGTATGTTATTTGTTGTATGTTTGGGAAACCGGGTCGTTACAGACCAATAGTCATTGGTCGCTCGTTGGGGCGTTGGATGGTAGCAATAGGTGTTGGGTATCAGCAGGTGGTGTAGCAGAGGATGATGGTAGATTTTTTATGACAGCAGAGACAGAGTTGTTGATCACCTCTGTCAGAGCTCTGATGTTAGCTTATGACAGAGTGACAGAGGGTGGATCTCTGCTTGAGGTTTCGTTCTGGTAGTCACTAAGTGTTGTCTTCAGAGCTTCGATCTCTGATTGACGCCTTTTGTTTTCCTCAGAGCTCTGCTTTTCCCAATCTGTCAGTCTTTGAGAAGTCTCTGCGAGCTGAGTTTTGACATTTTTGAGCTCATTTTGCAGAGAGATATTCTCAGTCTTCCTCTGCTCCTTCATACCTGTATTGATAAGTTTATACTCATTCAAGGAGGTTCTAATGTCATCACAGAAACCTTTGAACTATGTTTTTGTGACAAGATCAGAGGTGGGAACATTGGAACCAACACATGTTTCCAATTGAGCCTCGAGTACAGAGGCGCCTTCTTTCAGAGCTGTTTTAGCGTTGACTCTGGAAGGACTTCCACTCTGTCCTTGATGTTCCCTTTAAGGAGATACATCTCTGGGTGTTCTGGTTTCTTCAGATCTCTCATCCTCAGAATCTGAGAGATTGAAGTAAACGTGGGAATTGACATTGCGATCTAGGCAATCCAATCCCCGTGAAACTAGGCTTTCAAATTGTCTCTGAGTAAGACAATCCCTACAGGTAAAACAGAAGTTACCCAAAGATCTAAGTTGTTCCTCCTTTGAGAGATGAGCCACAAAGGCATCATCGTGTGTAAGGGTCCTATCAATGTCCTGGGCGAATGGACAGTACTAGAAAAAATGGTTTCCCCGGTTCTGTGCATGCTAGAGGAATGAAGAGTTGCCTCTGATTGGTTAAGCTGGTTAGGGTTCGAGGTGTGCACCTCTGGTTCAATGTCCATATGGTCTAGATTACCTTGGACAGATTGTGTGCTTGCATTGGGGGTTGGCGAGGGTGTCTTAAAGTACACATGTGTGTTCCTTGGAACATCTTTTTCTATTCTCTCGGTTTCTAATTGGTTAGAAAACTCAATTCTCATGCTCAGACTCACTACTGTCAGAGGAGGTCGATCTCTCTGCCCCTCCCACTGCAGCATCTTCTACTCCCTCTGCGACAGCCCCCTCTATAGGTGCTCTGTCAAGTACTTCATTCTCATTATCCATTTCTCTCTCTGAGGTAGCCCCCTCTGTAGGTATTCTAACCTCTGGTCCTTCTTCCTCTGCCTCACTGTAACGACCCAAATCCCATAACATACATCATAATACATAACATGCATACATATCATTGATTTACAACAAAAGTTAACAAACCAAGTACGGTCTCATTAGTCTTGACATTACAAAATATCTAAAAGTTTCTTAAACATCATCGATCAACGGAGGCAGCCTACACCTTATTCTTTCCTTTGCCGCTATCAATTCCTCGACCTGGAAAACATATTTTTGAAAACAAAATGAGGGTTAGACCAAACGGGTCTAGTGAGTTAATCCCGGTCCTTTCCAAAATCATTATAAAACCTTTTATGTAAATCCTTTATATCAAAATAGTTTAGATAAACCTTTGGTAATTCTTTCGTAAAATATAAACATACCACACGTATTTAAATACCAATTCAGACTCGTGCATCGTGTACATCTCATTCACCTTATTCCTCCACAAATGGCCATATTAGTTGGTAGCAATCCAACTAATAAATCAACAACCGGTCCGCACACCGGAACCCGGCTACCCGTCGGTCCGCACACCGGAACCCGACTACTCACCGGTCCGCTCACCGGAAC
Source organism: Saussurea involucrata (assembly GCA_033807775.1). Lineage (NCBI taxonomy): Eukaryota > Viridiplantae > Streptophyta > Magnoliopsida > Asterales > Asteraceae > Saussurea > Saussurea involucrata. The sequence continues at coordinate 163,818,982 of CM066314.1, read as the reverse complement.
CCGGCTACTCACCGGTCCGCTCACCGGAACCCGGCTACTGTGCACTTGTGTAGTGTAATGCACCAATAAATATAATATCTTACTATATTATAAACACAAAATATTCACACCTTGATCGTATATCCATTCCACACATATCCATCTCATATATATATATATATATATATATAAACAGATATATATATTCCAGTTGAAAACGTTTTAAAGTAAAACTCACCTGCTTTGCTTACAAAACCCTTCCAAGCCTTTTTCCAAAGATTTAGTCTTTCAATTCAAATCCACAGAGTCTGAAAACATATTGAATACAAATATCCCCTTACCAACTGATCACATAAAACATACTAGAAGACCAAGGACTCTAGATAACTCAAATCCTCAAAAGTGAACAAAACAGCTAAAGTATCCGGACAAAATAGAACTATCCGGACAAAATAGAACTATCCGGACAACACAATTTTCCGGACAACATGACTAATCCGGACAACCTGACGTTTCCGGACACCACAACTATCCGGACAACATCCGGATACCAAAGTAATCCGGACACCACCCGGCATCTTACCTCATCCGGAAAACATAAGAAAAGAGACTTACCTGGATAAACACTCGTCCGAACACCTTAAAACGTTATCCGGACACTATCGACATAACCATCCGGACACTATCAACAGGACTATCCGGACACATTCAACTTATCCGGACACCTCTGTCGGTTTACCCCATTTTTACCCAGATTCGACAGATTTTAGCCACAAGCATGAATTTGATGATTCTACTCCGATAGGAACAACTTACTAGCAATTATAGACATAAAATGTAAAGCAACATACCTCAATTTCTCTTCCAAGTACACCATGATTTATCAATAAACAATTTAGAAAAGTAAAATCTGTGTGTTTGTATTCAACCCCCCCCCCCCCCCCCCCTTCTACAAACTTGTATAGCCCTTCGGGACCAACACTCACTGTTATATCTTACAGCTAGCCGACCCGATATTATGTATGCAACATGTTTGTGTGCACGATAAAGCTGAACCTAAGATATCTCATATGAAAGTTGTAAAACGAATTTTTCGATATCTTAAGGGTACTGCAAATCTAGGTCTTTGGTATCCCAAAGACTCAGGATTTGATCTAATCGCCTATTCAGATAGTGATTTTGCAGGTTGCAAAATGGATAAGAAAAGCACCACAGGAGGATGTCAGCTCCTGGGTGGAAAGCTGGTAAGTTGGACAAGTAAAAAGGAAAACTCAGTGTCCACCTCCACAGCTGAAGCTGAGTATGTAGCCGCTGGAAGCTGTTGTTCTCAGGTCTTGTGGTTGAGAAATCAACTACTGGACTATGACCTTCAGCTCTCAAATATTCCAATCTATTGCGACAGCACAAGTGCCATCGCTATAGCCAATAATCCAATGCTACACTCAAAGACAAAACACATCGAAATCAGGTATCACTTTATCAGAGATCATGTGATGAATGGTGATATAGAACTTCACTTTATCCCAACTGATTATCAGTTAGCTGATCTGTTCACCAAACCTCTTGATGAGACAAGGTTCAACTTTCTCATCAGCGAGCTTGGAATGCTGAACTTTGAAGAATAAAATCTTCAGCGGTAAACGTGATTCGCTGATATCAAGGTATGTTTCTCTCTCTGACAATCGCATGTAAATGCAAGATTTCAAAATAAATTACATCGCTGAATATCTCTTCCTTAATCAGCGATACTTTGAAATTTCTAAAACCATCACTGATATTTCTATTAAGTGCTTCATGTTTTCAAAAGTGTCCCTGAGTTTTCAAAACCTCAGAGACATCCAAGAATATGAAAGGACAGTTGTGACGTCATTACAACGGATAAGCCCTGGCACGTTCTTCTTTCTGACACACGTTTGCACGTTTCGTTTACTCGCCAATCAAATGCAAACACGTGTCCGTGTCATGATGAAAATCTTTTCCCGCTCAAGATTTTCTCTCTCTAATCTCTCTATATAAACTCATTCTGGGTTTATATTTTTCTTTTACGCGAACTTCTTCTCCAAGCTAAGATAAAGAATTTACTGTTGCATTTGTGCTCTCAAGTTTTTCAAGAACTTAAGAACTTCATCTTCTTCAACGAACCAGGTTAATAATTATGTTATTTTACCTGTTTCTTCAAACTTGTTAATGATCTTCTCTTTGTTTTCACAAGATCAAACAAAAGAACTTTTTAAAATAAAATCATTTCCTTCATGGTTTTATGAACACAACCTTTCATGGTTGTTCTTCAAGTTTAAAATGCAAAATCTTAAATTTGTTTTTCATACGTTTTTCCAGAATCCCAATCTTCAAAGGAAACTGGAAAACAATTTTTTTTGGGTTTACATTGCATTTTTCAAAAACAAGAAAAACCCTAATCTTCATTAAGACATTTTGTCTGAATGAAATGGACAAAATTCGAACAATCTTATTGGAAAACTCTTTCCACATTAAGATTATTCTTATTTGTTAATCTTTGGTTGAACTGCTAATACAGAAAATGGCAACCTCTGACATTTCCAAGAACACCAACGCTGAGAATACTACTGCTGAGGAAGTGGAAATCCTCAAGGCTCCTCAGGTCAAGTTCTCTCTTGACAAACTAGATTGGACTAAGGTAAATAACCTCTATGCGCTTCTCGAGTTTCCTCCTCGAAAGCAAGTCACACATCTAGATGATGCTGTGAAGTTCCTGAAGAACTGTTCCATCTCCACAGCCCTGACCATAACACCTCCCGCACATCAGCTACTGCTATCCCAATTCTGGTACTCTGCCAGACACTCTCAGCTACCTTCAGCCAAAGACCCCTCAAAATCAATTGAATGCATCCTCTGCGATACTGACTATGGCACAATGAAGATTACACCTGCCATCATTCGCAAAGCCCTCAGCCTTCCCATCGCAACCAAAGAAAAACCCTTCGTTCCCCTCCCTGACCACAAGAAAAACTCAGACAGGGAAGCCATCATTGCATTCTTCGATGCAATGGGCTATGTATGGGAACCTGGGAGAGACAAGAAGCCCGAGAAGAAGCTGACCCTCATCAAGAAGTCCAAAATGCACAGCGAGATGAATTTCATCTTCGCTCATTTAATCAGCTGCATGACTGCCAAGTCCGGCTCCTCTGACCAAGCCGCTCAGCCTCAACAAGCAATGGGATATGCATTGCTGAAAGGTCTACATATAGACTGGGCATCGATTATCTATGAAGACCTGGTACTCAGAGTGGACTCCATCACTGATAGATCTCCATGGGTTCCATATCCTCGGTTCATCAGCGCCGTATTCCAAAAAGGCCTGAAGGACAGCTACCCAACAGAGGGTGACCTGAAACTCTTTCAGGTCGGCCCTAAGGTACTCAACTTCAAACCGGTGGAAAACGAGGTACGTCTTTCTACTCTTCTAACTCTTCTAAATCCTACTTCTTCTACTTCTGCAGCTCCTTCAGCGGACAAACCCACCGCTGATACCCCAGCTGCAACCTCCATTCCTTCTCTAAAAAGGAAACATTCTGACACCCAACTTGGTTCCAAAAGAACTAAGAAAACCAAGGAGCAACCCCAGCAATCTATTGCTAAAGACTCCTCAGCTCCTCTTGATGGGCTGAAGGAAAGTTCAGTGGTACGCTCTGCCACAGCTGAACAAGCCACCTACTCTATCCCAACTTCAGCGTCTCTAAACGTTGAGGTTACAAACTTGGAATCTACCCAACCTCCTTCAGTCTTTCAAAAGACTAACGAAGCGATTCTCAGCGAATCCAACGCTGAACTCCACACCCAACCTCCATTCTTATCCTTCGCTTCTCCCTCTACTCATTTGGACACTACTCCAGTTATCACTGAAGCATCTGTCATTCCTCCAGAAGCTATAGAAAATACTCTTCAAGGAGTGATGGGCATAGGACCTGCAGAGATGACCATACGTCCACGCACTTTAGCTGACGACATGGAACTTTTCTCAGGAACCCGAGATTTTGATGAATTCACCAATCCTCCTGTAGGTACACACCAACCCATATACACTGTAACTGAACCCCAAACTTCTGAGCTTTCCTCTGTTCACAAGTTCTTATATGTTACAGGTCCTAATTTGGGAGACATCAACGCTTCTCTGAAGACTATAGAGACGAAGCTGACAGGTCTCACAACTACTCTTTCCGACAACTCTTCAGCTGTAACAAACGCTGGAGAGAATCTTACAAAGCTGACAACTGTCGTCGAAAAGAATGCCTCCAAAGCTGACTTGGAGAAGGTTGATAAATCACTCACCGACTTTGCCAAAGTTCTCTCTGATATCTACACAGACTACCTCGACATCCAGAAATCAGTTGACACCATGTCCAGCGAAGTCACAACGCTGAAGACATCGGTTGGCACACTCGAAGGTGATATGTCTGCTGTAAAGGCTGATGTCAGTTCAGTAAAAACTGACATGAGTTCTGTGAAGACCGATGTCAATACGATGAAGAATGACATCACTTCTATTCAGACTTTGTTGCAGCAGATCCTGACTAACACGACCGCCCCTGCACCTGCCCCTGCACCTCCATCCTTTACTACGGTGGATCGTGCTGAACTCGTGAAGATCAATCCTGGTATTTCTGGCAAAGAAAACAGATTATCAGCGATTGAGATCTGTGTGGGGATCCCTGGCCAAGAAGACAGGGAAACAACACAAGCAGCTGAATCATCACAATCCTCCCCCACTCATCATGAAAAAGAGGGGGAGAAGAGCGCTGAAAACCTTTCCAAGAGTGCTGAAGACCTTTCCCATGATGAATCTATCAGGGGAGAGAAGACTGAAGAAGGTGAGAAGACAACTGAAGCAGCCGCTGGACCTCAGGGAGATGAACACCCTGAGGGAACCGAGAAGCTTACCTCTGTATCTATAGGGGAGCAACTCGAAGAAGAAGGTGAAGAAACTGAGTCTGAAGCTGATGATGAAGAAGCCATCGACTTGTCTGATGATGAACCATCCTCTTCTCCAAAGAATGATGATGATGAAGATGACGATGATGATGACTCTTTTATCGTCAAGCCTGCTCAGAGAACTAAAGCTCTTAAAGGGATTCTGATAAATGAACCTATAGGGGAGCGGACAAAGGCAAAGCCATCAGCATCTGAAGCTGACAAGGGCAAAGGAAAAAGTGTCGTTGAAGATGAAAATCTGATGATCTTGCTTAAAAAGTCGGTTTGTCAGGTACATTAACCTCTTCCTTACTCCACATCCCTCCTCTATACACATTATCAGTTCTACACTCCACAAACCTCCATACACTTTATCCCATTCTTTCTATCTCTGTTCTACCCAAGTTCTTACTTGTAAGATCGTTGTGTTTCAGCTAGTCCTCTCCCCTGTTTGAGGATATCGCTGAAGTTCCTACAATTGCGACTTAATCAACAATAATCCCAGCTCCCAACACTGAAGAAATAATCCCGGTCTTAGATTTGATCTCTGAGACTGATGAACCTGAAGAACAGACTCTCTCTCACAAAAACAGACCTTCCTTGGCTCCTCAACAGCTAAGTAAAGAGGAACAAGAAAAGAGAGACGAAATGATCAAGAGACTCGAAGATCAGCGAATCATTCTGAAGCATGATCAACTTCCTTCGGTTCCTCCAAAGTTCGGAATTTCCCAAAAGAAATACAAGGAACACCTCAGAGCTGAACGCCTAATCGCTGAAAGAAAGGAAGCTGAAGAAAAAGACAGAGAATACGCCATCCAGCTTACTCAACGATCAGTAAAAGACCCTAAGCTGAAAAGAGCTCCCATTGATGTTCAACGTCAGCTATGGGATGATGCTCAAAAGATCGTTAGAGAAAAGACTAGAGTCTCTGATACGACTTTGGAATGGTCTAAAGAAATGATGACCTATCAATCTAGACCATCCAAAATCATCAAAGTAAACTTCAGAGGAAGACTGTACGCAGACGTTCCTGTTGTTGAAGTGGATGTCTACAGAGAAGACAAAACCAAGCAAACCTTCTATGCTGCTACCTTAGAAAAGTTTGGTCTCTCTGAATGGTTAGAAACGAAATTAGCCATTCAGGGATCGCGCTCAAAGTTCAAAAGCCATGTCGAGAAGATCTTAAACAAACAGATCGACCTGGTTTCTTCTGCTGTGGATATTCCTCCTTCTACTCTTCTTCCTCCTCAACAAAGAAAAGTCTCTGCTAAGGAAAAGAAAGTCTCAGACTCAGGTCCTCCTATAAGAAATGAAACAGGTATTGGTTTCTCTCGTGCTGAAGTTCTTGGCCCTGATGCTGATCTCTCAGCGCTTGACACCTCCCTACCTCCTGGAGAAACTTTCATTCCTGGCACAGTTGTAAGTGATCCCTATGGTATATTCTTTCTAGACTACTATGGAAATCATCACTTTCAACGTATCTCCGAGATCCACATCGCTCCCATCGAATAACTCAGAGATCTCATATACTGGTGTGAAGTCAGACGCGACATCAAAGCTAGACACCTGAAGCCCTTGATTTTTAAAGCAGCTGTGAACAAAAAGAATCAAGGAGTAGATGTCCCTGACTGGATGATTCCCACATCAATGACCCTTGATGAACAACTCATTAAGGAAGAACCTTTTGACGGATAGGATCGCCTTGTAATTCTTTCTATCCTTATCTGTCTACATCTTTTGTACTTGTAATTTTATTCGATGTACTTGTAATTTTTCCACTTCCCTCTGTAATCTTTACAAAGTTTAAAGAAAAATTTCAGCGAACGTACTTTACTCCATCAGTACAGAAAAGATCCCAGAAAACAGTAAAAAGGACAAATATTTTATGAGTTCTTTTTATCCTTATGTTTTCATTAAATAGCAATTTTCTCTGTTGCTATGTCATAATCAAATAGGGGGAGATTGTTGATCCAAACCCTCAGTGATTTGATAATGACCCTCTCTTAAATACTTAGTGAAAATTGTAAGTAAACAATATGTATCAGAGTTTCACTATCGCTGATTAGTACTAAGATCTTACAGTGCCGCTGATAGGAACTCTCACTCTTTAGATTAAACATTCAGCGAAACTGTTCACCATAATACTCTGAGTCTGTTCAGTACTTATGGTGATCGCTGATAAGTTAGTTGTTTACTTATGATCCCTGAAAACAAGTTTCACGTTAACATAGGTTCTACGCTGAAGTCGAAGATCAAGCTCAAGAACCAACGACAAGTCTCCTAATGAACTGATGCGGATCAACGAAGACTCAGATTTGTCCACTCAACGTGAAGTATCAAGTACAAGACTTTAGCTATCGCTGAACTCTATCATTCGCTGATATAGAATGATAGATCGCTGAATCAACGAAAAGCTGATCATGAAGTCCTCCGTACAAAGTACTTTTTGTCTTATCCTCCCTTGCACGTCTCCGTACGATATGTCAGAAAAAGAACCTCCTTATTGTCTGAATTCGTACAAACAATCTGATACTACACTGTTCAAACTTTTGGCTACTAAGGTTGTCAACATAGGTCAATGACATGCAACCATTCAGCTGCTGCCACATGTAAAGTGTAAACTGCAATGCATTAAATGCATGCAGTATATAAGAAGATGAACTCACTTCATTTTGAAGTAACTTGCTAACTCTGGACAAGTTCATCCTTTTTATCTTGATATAGGTTTTTATTAGTAATTTCCTTCTCTTTCTTAGTGCAAGAAACTTAGTGTTCCAACTTGTTTAGATTTAGGTTTATCCTTAATCTTGTTTCCGCAACAAGCTGTAAATTGTTAATGATTTATCAATAAACAATTTAGAAAAGTAAAATCTGTGTGTTTGTATTCAACCCCCCCCCCCCTTTCTACAAACTTGTATAGCCCTTCGGGACCAACAACTACTCATCTCCTAATCTCTAAGTAAATGTTCTCTGATACTCAGGTGTGTTCCCTATCCTAGCTCACTGAAGTTTTTCTTTAGCGAGATGTTTTTCAAAAACAAAATCTATCACTAACATTTTCTATCAGTGATCCTTTCGAAAAACAAAAATTCATCACTGATACTTCTCATCAGTGATTCTTCGGGAAAAAAAATCCATCACTGTCATTTCTTATCAGAGATATCTTTTGAAAAACGAAAAGACACCCCCTTTATGTAACGTCATCCTAGATGATAACCCATGGCACGCATTTTTCTCTGACACGTTCATCTGTTACACTTCTTGACCAATCATCTTCGTGGGACGTGTCCGTGTCATGATGAGCTCTTTTTCCCACTCATCATTCTCTCTCCTCTCTCCTCTCATCTATATAAACAACCCTTGTTTATATTTTTTCTCTTTACGCACACAAACTCTCTCAAGGCAAAAACAATCAAGGCATTCAACGAACTTAAGAATTTAAGATCTAGAACCTCAAAACCTTCAAGTTTCCAGGTTTTTATTCTTAAACTTATGCACATTGTAAACCTAAAACCTAGTTTTCATCTTAAATCTTTGCTAACAAAGATCAAACACTTGTTTTTCTTCTAAAAATCATCTTTCTAATGATTTTCTTTCAAAAACCCTAAAAAGTTTTTTTAACGTTTTAAATTGTTTCTAAACTCTTTCCCTCTCATCTTAAATGTTTTTTCAGATTCTTTCCCAAAATAGAAACTGGTAAAACATCTCTTCTACCATTTTTATTCTACTTGAAACTGGAAAACCCTATTTTATAAGTTTCTTTCCTTAAAAGGAAACTGGTAAAAACCCATTTTCTTATTTTTGGAACTTCTCACTAAACCATTCTAGCCTAAGAAACTTTCCATCCTCTTTTCTTTTGTTATTCTACTTTTCCAGACATGGCCTCACAAGCAACCACCTTCGTCAAATCCAAGAACGTCAAGTTTGACTTATCCGCTGTTCAATTCGTCGGAAACAATCATCTTTCCCTGTTGACGTTCCCTGAAAAGAAACCATCCCTGCACCTGGCAGATGTTGTAACCTTATTGAGGAACTCTCCAATCTTCTATGCTTTGACGGTCTCTCCTCCGGCCCATAAGCACCTATTGCAGCTGTTCTGGTATGCTGCTGAACGTGTTGGGAAAACTCTTCCATCTGGGAAGAGCGTTACTGTAATATCCTTCCAAACACAATATGTGAAGGAAGCATAACCCCCAACGGCGTTCGCTCCTGCCTTTGACTACCTACCACCAGGCCGTTCGACGAACCCCCTACTGACGAAGAGCTGGTCCAATTCCTTGATCACATCGAGTATGAATGGGAGACAAAACCCAGATCCAAATCTCTGGACAAAAAAATGACCAAGGTCCTCAAGGCGAAGATGACCTCCGAACTCAACTTCCTCTTCACCCACATCATTCAATCGATGAGTGGAAAAACTGGGTCGTTGGACCAGGCTAACCGCTCACAAATGCAGTTGGGCTACAGCGTCATCACTGGCAAAAACATTGATTATGCCAGGATGATCTTTGATGAGCTGATGATCAAGGTCGAGAAACCTGATAGGGAAGTCAAAGTCCCTTACGTGTGCTTTGTCTCAGTGCTCATGCAGTACTTCGTTCAGAAGCTCTACCCGGCCGAGGGTGATTATCAACTCCCGAAACTCGGAGTTCGCATCCTGGACGTGGAGCGAGTTGATAACGTGGTAAGTCTCTAAGAACTCAAACTTCGTCTCTCCTCCATTTATTCCATTTTTGAAGCGATGCATACGGGTCAACCCCCCGTGGCTTCCCAAGCTGCAAAAACCCCCCTTCTAAGAGGAAACCATCTAATGCCCCTCTTAGTCAATCTAAAAAGACCAAGAGAGTTTCAAAGGAGAAAACCCCCCATCAGCAACTAACAACAACATTGTCAGGGATTGCCTCTTTACAGGAGACCCTAGAAATGTTCGTGGTCTGCTCCACAACATTTGCTACCGAGTCATCCGCTGCAGCGATCCTGATGAACGTTGATTCTATGCTGGTACCTTTCCAATCACTCTCAATGCCTCCAAGCACTGATGAGGTAGTTTTTCGCACCACCAGTGCCACTCCACCACCAAGAACGACCATCTTCACCAACATCGCTTCTTCTCCCACCATCTCTTTGGTCTTCACAACAACTGCACCAGTGACTTCGCTAGCTGACACACGCGAAACCTTGTGTATGATCTTATGTGCGACAACATAGGACCTGATGGTCTCCCTCTCGGGGACTCTCAGCATATATCTACGTCCAAGACTCCTCTCGAGCGGGACATAGAATACTATGGGGGAATTCAGTCTGATTCCTTCCCTATACCATCAGGTACATCAACTTCCCTACCCATTTCTTCTACAATATCTAAGACCGAGCATACCTGTGATCAATCTTCTTTTTATCTTACAGGTTCTACTTTCGAGACCTTAACCACCTTCGTCAAGGAGGTCAACGATCGTGTGGACTCTCTCTACCAACCTCAACAACAACACAACTGCTGTGAACACTGTCGGCAATGCGCTGAAAGAACTTACCTTTTCCCTCTCCTCCAAAGCTGATAATTCTCACCTGTCAGCGCAAACGGAGGAGGTGTCAAATATAAAGACGGATGTTGTTGCCAACACTTCATCACTAAAATCGCTGAGCAACACCTTCGGCTCACTCGCTAACTCTATCAACGACCTAAGCTCAAAGGTCGACAAGAATAATGGCCTACTTGCTGACATCCTGTCCAAGTTGAGGGAACTAGTGGCTACTCCTGTTCCATCATTCACAGACAGCGATTGCAGTGCCTTAGATATGGTTGCATCATATGTCTTATAGGCCACTGAAGCGATCTCTGGCCTAGAAGCCAGGGTGGACAAAATAGAGGTTGTTGCCGCCTCCATTTCAACATCAGTTAATGCCGATGTTGCTCCCGTTAACCCTCCCCCTTGTGATGATGACAAAGAGGGGGAGATGGAGAAAGAAGAAAATAAAGAAGACCTCCCTTATACTGAGGGGGGGATTTAAATAAAGAAGCCCAGACCCCTCCTTCTTCTTTTACTCATACTGAAACTGTAAATATTGCCTTTGAAGAAGAGGTTGAAGAAGAAGAAGAAGAAGAGGAGGAGGATGAAGACTTGGAGTTTGATGACTCCAAGAAGGACTCTGAAAACGCTGATGATGATGACGACAATGATGAATCAGTTCTATGGTTCAAGCCCACTCCCATCAGCGTTCCTCCTCTCAAAGGAGTTGTCTTCAATGAAGCAGGGGGGAGATCAGAAAAGACCCCTACGAAAAAATCTTCCCAAGGAAAGTAGAAGGGAATCGCTGCCAAGGGAAACCTGAAGATTTTCTTCGCATATGAGGGGGAGCAACCTTCTCAGGTATGCCTCTCCATCATTCTATTTCCTGCTTTTACATATGCTCACCTAAAACCCCTCCTATATACTTAACCTTCTTTATCTATCTTCTTCTTCCCAAACCTAATTCATTTTCATTTTCATCCAGCTAGTTCCTTCCCCTGCTTGAGGGATGAGCTGAAGCTCAACACCAAATAATCCCAGCAACTATCACAGAAGAAACTCAAATAATCCCAGTCTCTGTGTTAGAGATTGATGATCAAGAAGAAGAAGAAGAAGAATCCCTTCTCAACAAGGAACGATCACTGACAACCTTGAATTCCTGACTCTGAAAGAGCGCGAAGAGTCTATCAGAGCTGAGGAGTTACATGTTGCCTGCCAAAAGGATGCCAGACTTACCCTTAAGGTAGTGCATAACTCAGTCTCTGAAAAGAAGCTGAAAAAGAATCTGATCAGAGTTCAAGAACAACTGCTGAAAGAAGTTGAGAAGGAAGCTCGAAAAGAAAGAGCTGTTAGTGACTCCCAGTTAGATTGGTGCAAAGAAAAGACCGACCACAGATATCATCCAAGCAGAATCACTGTTGTGACCGTATCAGGTAAGAGCACAAGGAAATCAGTATTTGTGACAATTCAAGTCTTCAGAGAAAACGATTCATCGCAAACAATGTACATGTCCAATCTGGAGCTCTTCTAATTTGATGAATGGCTAGAGATCAGAAACGCTATACAAAAATCCAAGTCCAAGTACAAATCCAATGTGAGAAATTCTTGAACATGCATATCAACAAGGCCTCAACGAGAATCGAATTACCTCCTCTTCCTGCTTTTCTTCAGAACCAAAGGCCAACGAAGACAAAACAAAAGCGAGCTTCGACCTCTGATGAACCTGCCCACCGAAATGAAACATGTATTGAATTCTCAAGAGAAGCAGTGCTTGGACCACCACCTGATCTTTCAGCTCTCGACCTGTCGCTGCCACCAGGAGGTTCTTTCAAACTTGGTCAAGTGATAGGTGACCCTTACGGAATCATCTTCCCTGATTAGAACGGTATCTTGCGCTTTCAACGAAACTCAGATATCCCTATCTGCCCAATTGAACAACTCAAAGATCTAGTCCACTGGTGTAATTTGATAATCCCAGGTATCTTTCTCAAAGCCCATGTCCTCAAGAAAGCAAAGCTCAGAAAACAACAGGGGGAGAAAGTACCTAACTGGATGATCACTAAACGAAACTCATATGACGAAATGCACTTCGAGGATGAACCTCAATAGCTGATAAATTCTCTTCTTGTAAACTCTTGTAATTTATTAGTTCTTCTTTTAGTATACTTGTATATTTCTTTCACTTGTACTTGTAAACTTTCAACTTTCCTTTGTAATCTTATTATGAGTTTAATGAAAGTTTTCAGTGAAAGTACTTTACTCCATTAATACTAGAAAATATCCCTTAAAACACTAAATAGGACACGCAACTATGAGTCCTCTTTTATCCTTATGTTTTAATACTTAGCAATTTTCTTATGTTGTTGTCATCATCAAATAGGGGGAGATTGTTGATCCAAACTCTCTCAGTGATTTGATGATGAACCTTAGAATAACTTAGTGAAAATTGCATATGGCATCTGTATGTATTAATGTTTCGCCATCAGCGATCGCATACTGAGTCTGTTCAGTATTGCTGATAGATTTCAATGTAATACTGTTATATGTAATCCCCGAAGACAGGTTTCGCGAAAAAAGAGTTCATCGTTGATATCGAAGACAAAACTGATAAACAAGTGACAAGTCTACTCATGATCTGATGCAGACATCAGTGAAACCAAGACAAGTACGCACGCGCGACAAATCAAGAAAAAAGTTTCAGCGATAACTGACTTACATCAGCACTCCCTGATGGAAGACCTCCTCAGCGATCGTTGATCATGAAACTTATACTTCAAGATTTGTTTGTCTTATCCTCTTGCACAAAAGTACGGATGGTCAGAAGAAGCATAGTATTGAAAATTAGACTAAGTGTTGACACCGACAGAGGTTCTGCCAAGACACCGATAGAAGAACAAGTAAAGACTTAACAGAAGATATTCACAGAAGACAAGGCCACAGAGCCTCTGCCATACTTGTCAGAGCCTCTGTGGTATGAAGACTGAAGACTTAGAAGATTATCTGAAGATCAACACAAAGACGATCGTGCCTCTCACGATTTCTGTTGTACGAAGATTCTGAAGATCATTCGTACAAGGCGTGCCCCGACAATTCCACGTGTCAAACTCTGATGGGTTTCAGCCTTTGCAGAATTGCGACGCACTATGTTAACGTTGTACCAGTGGCAGTTTCACGATCGTGTATTGTACCTTTAGTTCTTTATGTCTAGAACTTGCCCCCTGATGAATAGTATAAATAGAAGACTCAAATTGAGCTCTTCTATTAAGCTTTGCACAACACACACACTCTTAGAGCAGAATTCTTGTATAATTTTCTGTGTTCTTAGTGTTCAATTCTGTTAGGACAAATATGTCTTCAAAGTCAATGTATTTAGTCATGTGTAGAAAGTCAAAGCTATCTTATTTCCTTAATAAGTCTTAGGGTATATAAGGCTTTGTTTAGACTTTCTTTGTAAGCATTTGGTCATAACTCATATCTTGTAAACACAGAGAGCCGACATAATAAGATCTACTTTCTCTCTCTACTCTCTCTCTAGAATTTCTCTCTAATCTTGATAGATCTTGGTTTAACAATTGGTATCAGAGCTGGAACAAGATTAAGAGATGGAATTCTACTGATCAAACATACGAATTTGGTGATTTCACAAGAAAATTTGATTGATTTTCTTGATTTTTCAAGAAAATCTCGTTTTCTTGAGATTTTATCAAATTTTGGTGATTTTTGATCGAATTTGTTCAAATCTTAACTCGTTGGATTCGTTTTTGATAGAGGAACATTTCTTGTTCAAGGATCGAGAGCAAATTTCAAAGATTTGGAGATCAATTTTGAGTTTTTCAAGAATTTGGTCTGTGCGATTTAGTTTTCTGCTCGAATATTCAGACTCATTTTCAGAGGTTCATCATTGAAGAAAAAGTGTTAGGTTTTGGATTTCGAACCTGTCTGCACAAGGTTTTCTCAGAAATTTTGGAATTAAGAGGATTTTTGAAGATTTTGATCATATTTCGCTACATCTAGACTTTTCGCATCATTCATCATCATTTTTCGCAACCTTCATACCCGAAAAGCCAAACTTTGCGCAACCTTATGCTGCGAAAACCTTACTTTTCGCAACCCTCTGACCCGAATAGTCAAACTTTTCGCAGGCTTGTTTTGCGAAAAGTGATCTTTCAGCTTTCCATATTCTGTTCAAGTCTACTTCTCGCAACCCACATACCCGAATAGTCAAACTTTTCGCAAGCTTCTTTTGCGAAAAGTGATCTTTCAGCTTTCCATATTTTGCCCAAGTCTACTTTTCGCAACCATTGTTTGCGAAATACTCACTTCTCGATACCTTTGCTTGTGATTTCTGAACTTCTCGCCACCCACTGAAGTCTCTCAGATTCTCATAATTTTCTAAGTCTACTTTGCGCTACTGTTACTTGTTAGGAGTATTAAAAAAATTGAGAAAAATTGTTATACTGAAATTTTTTCTATAGTGTATTTCATACATTTTAAGAGTTTTTCAAGAAAAAGTTTTATATAATTTTTTTTTCTGATTGTTCATTTTCCGCAGATTCAGTAGATTTTTCATTATAAAGATCTTTTAATCGTCAAGCGAACATGAACCGACTTCCAGTGCTGATCAAAGAATCTGATTTTGAACGATGGAGTGTTTCGTTCATCAACTTTATTGCGAGTAGCGAAAATGGAGAGAATATGATAAAATCTTTCTCTGAAGGTCCAATGATCAGATATAAAATGGAGAATGATTTTACAGAAGAAGAGATTAACAGAATGAAAGCCGACAAGGAAGCTTCATCCAACTTGATCTTCGCACTTTACAAACATCCGCAACACATCTTCAAACGCGTTGAATGTTTCAAAAACAATCCAATGCTTATGTGGAACGAATTAACAAAGCAAATGCTTGGATCTGAAGTTCCTTTTAAGAGAAAGGAGGAAGAAAAGAAAGCTGAAAGGAGGATGTGGAACAGAAATCATCAGATGCTGAAAATGAGGAACTCAAGCAAAAGGTTATTAAGTTGTCTGAAACGGAAAAGTTGCTAAAAGAGGAAAGAGAAAATTTCAGAAAAGAAAGAGTTGCTCGTTCAGATGACAAAAAGCAAATTTTGTCCCTTTCCCAGAAAGTTTCTGAACTTGAACAAGCTTCAAAGACGGAGAAGAAAGAAAGTGAAGAAAAGAAAGCTCTTGAACTTAGATGCAGAAAACTTTCCATGCAAAATTTAGATTTTGAGAAAGTTTTATTTCTTGAAAAAGAAAAACTGGAAAAGGAAAGGGTTGAATTTGCAGATAAAAGGAAAGAGTTTGAAGCAAAGAATGTGAGACCGTCAGAGAAGATATCTGAGCTTCAAAAGGAATTGGATATAGAAAGACATGAGTTAGAAAAGAGGAAGAAAGCTGACTTTCAGGCCAGGAGCGTCAAAGATGAATTTTCTGTTGAAAGGAAGATATTTCAGCAAGAAATACGAAAGCTCACAAAGAATTTGGCCGTGTTATCGACTGATATTATGAAAGAGAAGAGGGTTAATTGTGACATTCAGAAGAAGCTTGATTTGATGACCAAGAAACGGAATGATTTATCTGACAAAGTGAAGTCTCTCAACAAATCCAAAAGCTATTCAGAAAGTCCGATTCGACCGTTTAATCTTTTCTATGATCATTCAATGGATAATTCTTCCAAGTATAAATATGCTAATCTTCCTTCATACAAGAAAGTCAACATGCAATGGAGAGTCAAAGGTACAATTCTTGAAAAAGATGTACCAAAATCATCCGTTCCCAACAAGAACACTAAACTGAAAGGTAAATCTTTTGCTAAACCTGATTCATTATATTCTGCAAATAATTTAATCAGGTTAGCACAAAAGAATTTTTGTTGTTCTTATTGTGGTACTAATGATTTTATTAAAAATGATAGTATTCAATATTGGTATGGTACTTATCATTTTCCTTCCTATAGAGCTCCGTTTAACAAGCCAGGACCCAAGACACGTTGGGTACCAAAATCTACTTAATCTGTTTTTGCAGATTTAGAAGCAAAGCGTTAAACTCTCGGAAGAAGATTATTTGTGCCACTAAGGGGGAATAAAGAGAATGGTTTCTAAACACATCAGTTTAGAACCCAGATTTCAAAGTTTATGGCTTTTGAACATATCAGTTCAAAACCCGTGCTTCAACGACAATGGCTTCTGAACAAATCAGTTCAGGCGTACTTCAATGGCTAAGACTTCTAAACAAATCAGTTTAGAACTCGTACTTATCAGGTTAAATCTTTTACCGCGTGATCATACTTCTCAGGTGATATCCTTAACTGTCACATCTTTCTATTTCAAGGAACAAGTGGTAAAAGGTAACATTGTATTATACTTTGTTTCTACTGCTTTGAAAATTTGAATATTTACAAATTTAATTCAATGAGATGAAATTTTCAATTTTCATTCAATGAATTAAATGTGTGCTAAAAGATGATTTTACAAGCGTTTTTGTATTATCTGAGTTACATCTGTTTCATCTTTCACTTCTGAAATAAATCGAAAGGTCAGCAAAACATGAATGAAATTATGTTGAATGCTCAAAATTATGTGATTCTAGATTTATATAGAATATAATGCTCAAAAAGCCTTTTTGTTAGAATGATGGATGGAAACGAAAATATGGGGAAAGCACTATGTTTTAGAACCAAGTGATTGAGATGCTCTAAGTTTTAAATCTAATCATTTAGTTTGAAAGTTTGTGCCTGTGGCCTATCTGGTTTGGGAGATTAAGTCCCAAGGGGTACACGTTACCTAGCCCCTAAGGCCAACTGGTCTAGGATCGGCTGACCCAAATCCTGCTATAGAACCAGATAGAAAGCCATGTTCTACTGGTACAGATGGGTTTAAGATATATCGATGTGGCCTTTCTGGTTTGGGAAAGTAAGTTCTAAGGGGTGCTCGTCACCTAGCACCTAAGGCCAACTGGTCTGGGATCCGCTGACCCAAATCCTGCTATAGAACCAGATAGAAAGCCATGTTTAACGGTGTATCTTATTCTTAATAAACTTTGTGATTAAAAGATGCCAATGAGCACAAAATCAAAAGATGTCAATGAGCACAAAATCAAAAGATGCCAATGTGCACAAAATCAAAAGATGCCAATGAGCACACATCTCTTGAAACTTGGGGAAAATACAAAGTCGCGATAAACCTGTAAATTTGTGAAAATTCTGATTTTGGACAAATAGTGTGAGTAGAGCAGAGTATTCTGATATGTTTTAGAATTACATATGCTTGTTGCTGATCATATTTCGCATGCTAGCACACCAAATAGATTTAATAAAGGGGTTGAAACTGAACATTTTTAACTTGATATGCAATGATGTCTTGTATTTGAATCCAAACACATGCATTTGATTTCATTTGATTGAAAAATATGTTAAATATCATTAAGTTGGATTTCTTTTGCAAAGTTTTCAAATGATTAAATGTTAGTAGTTAGAAAAGGTAGTTCAATGAATTTTATTTTCCTTGTATAAAATTTCAACTACTGTGCGTAAATGAAATATATGCATACTTTCAGGGGGAGAAAACAAATTGCTCCAGAATTCTTATTTTGAGGGGGAGCAAGGTTATTCATTAAGGAGGAGATTGTTAGTGAATCAGAGACGCGACTGAAATTGAAGAAGGTTTTCGATGATCATGATGCACACTTTCATCGAAAAAGGGGGAGAAATGTTTAGTTCAATTTCATGTCAAAGCTTTCAAGTCAAAGATTCGATTTCATGACAGGGGGAGAAATGTTTAAAGAAGATTTCGTCTCAAGAAAGGAAAGGGGGGAGATTTCTTCTTCAAGAGTTTAAGAGAAATCGATTGATTATCTTGTGATCTCTTTTTCTTAAACTTGTGCTATATGGTGAATATCCTTACTGAAGATTGAAGTTCTCAAGTCAAAGAAAGAAAAAGGGGGAGAATTCTTCAAGAGTTTAGGAAAAATCGATTGATCATCTTGGTTTCTCAAGAAGATCTCTTTTTCTTAGATTTGCGCTACTTTGTATCAAAATGCCTTGTGTGAAGAACCAAATTCTCCAGATCAAAGAAAGAAAATCTCCGTCAGTTCCCCATCTGAAGATTTTGTGAAGATTTGACTTTGACAAACCTTGATAAAGACCGAAGATTTTGAAGATTCAAGAAGCCGAAGACTGCTGTTCTAAAATGTTTAAATCTTGAATCCAAGGGGGAGATTGTTAGGACAAATATGTCTTCAAGATTTAATCTTGATTTATAGAGTCAAAGTCAATGTATTTAGTCATGTGTAGAAAGTCAAAGCTAGCTTATTTCCTTAATAAGTCTTAGGGTATATAAGGCTTTGTTTAGACTTTCTTTGTAAGCTTTTGGTCATAACTCATATCTTGTTAACACAGAGAGCCGACGTAATAAGATCTACTTTCTCTCTCTAGAATTTCTCTCTAATCTTGATAGATCTTGGTTTAACATATTCATATCAATATACAGTGGGTTATTGAGTTAGAACTTGCGTTATTTACATCTCATGTATTTGATATAGTGTGTTCTTCTACCTTAAATATCTTATTAGTTCTCTAAAACGCTTCCGCACATTACTCTGTTTTGAACTAATAGATATAATCATCATTGTTAAGTAAAAATGGAACCAACAATTGGTATCAGAGCCATCCTTGATTTTCTATATCAAGAGATCCTCTCTTACAATGATTTTTGGTGGAAACTTGGTTAGATTTTGACCTGTTCTTCGTATATTTCAAACAGACTCTGTTTTTCTGCCATTCTCGACCTGTTCGACTCTGGTAAACCTGCAGAATCTGTTTTCTAGGTTAAAACTCTCCATTTTAGTGCATCGCTTAAGGTTTTCAAGCTTGTAATCTCCTTTCTGAAATCTTGACCCATAATTTGAAAATCTCAGTTTATACTCTGTTTTCTGGTATTTTCCAAAACCATTCAAAATGGCAGCAAACACCAACAACTACTTTTCTGCCGGCTCTTTAACAAAACCACCCACTCTACTCAGAGATGAGTACCCTCAGTGGAAAATACAAATGATTCATTTCTTCGAGGGTACTGACAAAGAAGCTATTTACTACATACACAATCCTCCTTTCGTTCCTATGCTCTCTGTACCACGTGTACCTGCAACAGATGACTGATAGGCGGGTTCGCACCCCCCTAAATCTAACCGCAAGTGTACGGGTCGAAGTCAAGTAATAGTACAAAAGTACGAGTATCGAACACAGGGAACTAGGAACTAAGTATCACAATGACTATAAGTTCTATTAACTGAACGGTCGCAAATTGAGTGGTTGGTATGGCTTAATTAATTGCCAGTAAACAAATCACAAACGATACAGTAAACAACTTCGGAAACTTTGATAGAGAAAACAGCTGAGGGCTGGAGATCCTAAGGTTTTCACGAACGAACATTTAACTTAAAACAATTACCAAGTTATTCCCTATAATGAATACCCAATCTCGAAAATCACCGTTGTTCTCTCTCAAGCAACAACGGGTTTTATTTTGAAGACAGAAGCTTTATCTCTCGATCTTAACTTATGACACTCAAAACACATTAAAAGCGAGATTTAAATGGGACTAAAGCTTACACTGGTATATCTCTATCCAATTTCTCACCTTAGGCATGCAATTTCTAGTTCTAGTTAACAATTAATTCTCTCGAACATAACTGAAAACAACAAAACAATTGGAAGGTAGCTAAACTCACAAAAGCATTAAAAACCAAATCACATGCTTCATTAAATAGGAAAACTGATAAAAATCTCAAGTCATCTGTTCATAAGTTTAAACCAAAATCAATCCAACCCCCAACATCTAAAGATTAGTTCATGCTGGTGGTGGATAAAAACATAAGGAAAGGAAGAAGAACAATGTGTGTAAACTTGATAAACGTGAACGTAGTGAATGTAATGGTGAACTCCCTTCTCTCGGCTCTAATCCGCTTCGCATCGTGACTTCCTCCTTGATCGATCCTCTATCGTGGCTCTAAAAGCTCCGAAAAGTCTCTCAAAATCGCCCCAAAATCGTCTCCCGTCGTCGTGTATGCTCTATGACCTAAATTCCGGAAAACGCCAAGTTATAACAAATGAACAGAGGGTTGCGCGGCTTTGCCCGCGACTTGCAAACCGCGTGGAAAACCGTGCGGTTTTCTGATGCTCTCCGGGTCAGGTTTGCTTCGTTGTTCGGGCACGGGTCTTGGGCTTGGATCTCGGGCTTCCGTTGGCTTCGTTTTGTACTCGTTTTGGGCTCTTTTTCGCTTCTTTTCTCGATGATTGCCGCCTTTTAGATTACCTGCATATCTCACTAGATAAACCATAAAATTCCGCCTCTTTGCTTAAATACAAGCCAATCTCATTGGTTTTAGGACCGAAAATAACGCCAAAAAGTGGCGTTATCAATGACACTCCAGAGATTCCTGCGCACGAGAAACCTAAGTCAAAAGATAAATGGTCTGATCCTGACTGGGCGAAATACGAGTTGGCACAGAAGGCAAAACGAATTCTGATAATGGCCATCCCCAATGACCTCTTCCAATCCCTAGACGCGTGTGAATCTGCATACGATCTATGGAAGGAACTGGAGAAACAATTGGAAGGAGGGGCTAAAACTCAGAAAAATCGCAGAGCCCAATGTATCAATGAGTATTACTCATTCAAAGCTCTGCCGACTGAGTCCCTGAATTCTACGTATGACAGGTTTAACTCCTTGATAAACAAGTGCAAGAAGTTTGGGATCCACAGAACTTCAGAAGAAAACAATGTCATGTTCTTAAAGAGTCTCAACGAAGAATGGCTCCAACTGTTTATGTCCCTACAGACAAACCAGGACCTAGACACCTGGAGCCTATCAGATCTTTATGGAACATTGGCAGCTCAAGAACCCCAAATAGCCCAGGCAAAAACTCAGACTGCTGGGCCTCTGGCACTTGTGGGGAAGACTACAGAGGCAAAGGAGAAGCCTAAGAAAGCTATGGAAGAGGACGAAAAGAAGGAGAAGAAGGAGAAAAAGAAGAAAGTGATGATTGTCGATAACTATGAAGATGAGGTGATAGAAGAGGAGGCAACAATGGCCTCGATAGCTAAATCATTAGCTCTGCTGACAAAGGAGTTTGGAAGAGGAGGATATCGGAAGAAGGGATATGAACGTGATGGAAGGGATGACAGAGGAGAGAAGTATGAGCCAAGGAACCAAGGAAGAGATGGTTCGAATGACAGAAACAAAAAAGGTGACAGAGGTGATAGAGGTGGTAACCGACAGAAGTCAGACGACAGAGCTAGCAACGGTTCCCAGAACCAGGGATGTTTCAATTGTGGCAAGCCAGGCCACTATGCTGCTGACTGCAGGAGCAAACCAAACCTCCCTCAGAGGGATTCTGCTTACAACAAAAAGAAAGCGGATTATTATGCTCAGAAGTCGCTAATGGTGAATCAGAAGAACTGGCTGTCAGACGAATCATCTGATGAAGGCGACAAAAACGCCTTGTTCTGTGGAATGGCAGAGGTCAGCTCATCCGACTCTGATAGTGAGGTATCCACTTCTAACTCTTCCTCTGATGATAATGAAGGCGATATGCTTAAACTGACCATTGAATACGATAATCTCAAAAAGACTTGTGAGAGTACTCAAAAGAAACTTGCATTCTTTGAGAGAGAAACAAAACTTCTCACTCAAGAAAAAGCAAAATTATTTCAAGAAAAGGAAAAGATTGAAACTAATTGGAACAAAAATCTAAATCCTTTGAAAGAAAAGATTATAGAACTCAATTCTGCCTTAAAAGCTAAGTCTAAAGAACTTGTGGATGTTGAGAGCGACAGAATGAACATCCTTGCTCTTAAACATTATTTTCAAAAGGAAAGAGAAGTCCTTCATCAAGACCTACTCAGGAGAGACCTTTTAATGAAAAAATATCAAGATGCTCAGATGGTTTACGAAAAGATAAACACACAAATAGGGAGACGGGGAATTGGATTCTGTGACATTGATCCATACTCTGGAACCAAAAGAGATAAATCTCTGTCCTCTTTATTTTGTATAGTAAGTACAAGAAAACCCGGTTTTCCGAATTTACTCTATGTTAGCAAAAGGCGGAAAGTCTCTGGAGAATCTCGCATAAGGAAACCTCTGAAGATGATAAATGTGTGGTTTGAAAACATAGATTTACCATCTTCAGCCTCTGTCAAAAGAGCTTCCAAACCTAAGAAATATCTGAAAACACAAGATCAGATATGAATCTTTAAGTTTGGTGACCCCGAGACTCAATCCCAGGTTGCCTTTGTCTGCACTATAGATTATGAGAAGAAACTATCGGCAGAGGCACCTGAGTTCTTGCCTACTTCCACAGAAGAAAAACTAACTCATATTTCTGAAAAGGAATTATTGGAAATCGGTGAAAATAACTTTTATGAATGTCCAGTTCTTCCAATAATAGCCATAATCTCTCTGAGGAAACCTCGATTAAAACTTCTGTTGACTTAGAAAATATCCCCAAAAGAGATGAAGAAAGCGAGTATAGCACTTGCTCAGAAAATCCAGCCTCTGTCGACAGAAATCTAAGTGACTCAACCTCTGTATATGAGGACGACTCATCCTCTGACGATTCTGAGACTTTTTCAATTGAATCAGAAATAGTTCCTTGTGAAACAGAGGGACTTAAAATTCCCTCTGAAATTCTTAACAGAACAATTACTCCTAAGGAGATAATCACAAGTGCTCCTATTTGCCCGGATTTTGTGAACAAGTGTGTAAAAGCCAAAACCTCTCTGGAGCTCAAGAAAATCAAACCTGAAAAGGAAAATTCCTCTCTATATTCAAAAGAAACTAAACCTTTTGGGCCTTTCAAAGAAAAATTAACTTGGCAACAAAAAGGTAAGTGGATTGAAAATAACAAGTCTTTTACTTCTGTGACAGTGAAACCTGCAGAAGTTCACCACATAAGAAAGGGTCCACAGAAGGCTACTCCAACCAGAGAATTTTCAAAACAACAGTCTAGTCAGCATAGGTCTTTTTGTAATAAGAAGTCTAGTGCTAGGGTAGATTGTAAAACTAAAGCCTCTGTACCTTGTTTTAATGTTTTCAATGAAAAGTTCAAGCAAATCTCTCCGCAAATTCATTATTGTCATTGTTTTGATCTTATGTTTCAATTGAACCAACATTTCTCAAGTCCTCATTGTTTCCTCTCTTTGCCCAAAAAGAATGCAAAATTCAAGGGAAAGAAGAAACAAATTGGTTCTTCAACAGAAGCTAAAACCAAACCCAAGGATGCTAAGGCAACCTTGAAGACCTCTGACAAAAAGGGACCCATTTGGATATGGGTACCTAAAAATCTCTGATTGTTTTGCAGAAGCAGTATGTGCCGATCTGGTATCTTGACTCCGGGTGCTCGCGGCACATGACTGGCGATAGAAGTTTACTATCCTCTTACAAAGAAAAACTCAATGGAGGATCTGTAACCTTTGGGGACAACAAAAAGGGATATATTAAAGGATACGGAGTCATCAAAAAGGAAAAGATCGAAGTTTGCAAAGTTGCATATGTGGATGGCCTTAAGCACAATCTTCTAAGTGTTAGCCAACTCTGCGATACTGGCTTTGATGTTATGTTTAAAAGAACTTACTGCTCTCTACAAGGAGAAGACACTGGAGTAGAGCTTCTGCGGGCTGAAAGAAGGGGAGATCTAAATCTCATGAACTTTAGCGTCAAGAACAAAGAAGACAAGCTCTGCTTTGTTGCTTGCAAAAATGAAGAAGCCTGGTTATGGCACAACAGGTTCTGTCATCTAAACTTCCACACTCTAGACAAGCTTGTGAAACTTGATCTTGTCAAAGGTCTGTCGAATGTTAAGTTCAACAAAGATCATCTATGCTCAGCATGTGAAATGGGCAAGCTTAAGAAGGCTTCCCACAAAGGAAAGACTGATGTGTCTTGCCCTAGGCCTCTGCACATGCTTCATGTTGACCTCTGTGGTCCTATTGCTACGCAGAGCCTAGGAGGCAAGAAATACATACTAGTGGTGATCGATGAATTCTCAAGATATACATGGGTGGAGTTTGTCAGAAAGAAATCAGATGTTCCTAACACTCTGATAAACTTAATGAAGAAGATCCAGGTTCTGTACGAATGCAAAATCCAAAAGTTGAGAAGCGACAATGGCACAGAATTCAAAAACTATGTCATTGAAGCTTATCTCACAGAAGAAGGCATTTCACAGAACTTCTCTGCAATACGTACTCCTCAACAAAATGGCGTTGTTGAATGAAAGAACGAAACACTTGTAGAGGCTGCGAGGACCATGCTTACAACATCTGGATTACCAATCTCTTTCTGGGCAAAAGCCATATCAACAGCATGTTATACCCAGAATCGATCTGCCATAGTCAAAAGACACATCAAGACACCTTATCAATTGATCAATAAGAGGCGACCCAACATCAAGTTCTTTCATGTCTTTGGATGCAAATGCTTCGTCTTAAACGATAGAGAAGCTAGAGGGAAGTTCGATGTGAAAGCAGATGAAGGAAAGTTCATAGGATACTCTGCCACTTCAAAAGCCTACAGAGTATATCTTCTGCGGTCTCGATCCATCGTGGAAAGCATCAACGTTTCATTTGACGATTCCTTTCAGAAGACTTCTGAACAAGTCAGTTCAGAACTCGGTCTGAAAAAGGAATCCTCTGGCATCTCAAAGACAAGAGAAGCATACCTAAATCTGCTATTTGAAGAGATGTTCCATGATGATATTGATCCCTCTGCTGGAGCTGCCAGAGCCTCTGGAGAAACATCTTCTGCAAACCAGACTGAGTCAGTATATCTCTAACTGGTCCATTGAATACTTCATCCTCTTCTGTGAATCATACAGATGCACGTGCCGAGGGGGAGCAAACAGAAGATGATACGACCAAGGACTCAACAACAGAGGCTCCTGAAATACTAACTCCAGCTACTAAAGAGGAACCAATACCAGAGGAAAACGAGGACTCAGTTTCTACATCCTCAGAGGAACAAATTCCAACTCCAATCCCACAAGATGCAATACAAAGTTCAAGCACAGAAGTGCCATCAACTACAGAGGTTGCACAAGAACTGACAAGTGAAACCACAGAGGTTCAACTTGATGATGCGAATGACCATCTCCCCAGGACTACCAAGTGGACTATGAGTCATCCTCAAAGCCAAATCATTGGCGATCCTTCTGATAAAGTAAAGACAAGATCAGCCACTGCCAATTTTTGTTTCTTTACAAATTTTATCAGTGTGATCGAGCCAAAACGCATTTCTGAAGCCCTAGATGATCCAAACTGGGTAGATGCTATGCAAGAAGAGCTTCTGCAGTTTGAGAGAAACAAGGTATGGACCCTAGTTCCTCTGCCAAAGGGGAAACAAGCCATAGGGACTAAATGGGTCTTCAGAAACAAGAAGGATGAGGACGGGGTGGTCATTAGAAATAAAGCGAGATTGGTGGCCAAGGGATATCGCCAAGAAGAAGGCATTGATTACAATGAAACTTTTGCCCCTGTCGCACGGCTCGAAGCTATAAGAATCTTCTTAACCTTCGCAGCCCACAAAGGTTTTAAAGTCTTTCAGATGGATGTAAAATCTGCCTTTCTAAATGGTGAAATCCAAGAAGAAGTATACGTCCAGCAGCCACCAGGGTTTGAAAGTTCCAAGTACCCAAAATATGTCTATTATCTCGACAAAGCTCTGTATGGACTGAAACAGGCTCCAAGAGCATGGTATGAAAGACTTTCAACCTTTCTTCTCGATAATGATTTCGACAAAGGTACGACGGATACTACTTTGTTTTACAAAAGAAAAGGTGATGAGATTCTGCTTGTACAGATCTATGTGGATGACATTATCTTCGGGTCTACCAATGCACAACAGTGCAAATATTTTGAAAAAGTCATGCAGAGTGAGTTTGAAATGAGTATGATGGGAGAATTAACCTTCTTCCTCGGACTCCAAGTAAAACAAACATCAGAGGGAATTTTTATAAATCAAGATAAATATGTCTCTGACATTCTTTCAAAATTTAGTCTCACTGATGCCTCTGTAATGAAGACCCCAATGGCCACTGGAAACAAGTTATACTCAGATCCAAATGGCAAATATGTAGAGTGCAAGCTCTACAGAGGCATGATTGGGTCACTTTTATAATTAACTGCAAGTAGACCTGATATAATGTATGCCACATGCCTCTGTGCAAGATACCAAGCTAACCCAAAGGAATCCCACCTTATTGCTGTAAAGAGGATCTTTAGATACCTCAAAAGGACCAAAAATCTTGGGCTCTGGTATCCGAAGAACTCTGGCTTTGGTCTTAAGGCATACACAGATTCAGATTATGGAGGATGCAAGCTTGATCGCAAAAGTACCTCTAGGAGTTGTCAATTCATGGGTGGTAAACTAGTCAGCTGGACTTCGAAGAAGCAGAACTGTGTGTCTACATCTACAGCAGAAGCTGAATATGTTGCTGCTGCTAGCTGTTGCTCCCAAGTTCTGTGGATGAAAACTCAGCTAAAAGACTATGGATACACCATCTACAAGATACCCATCCTCTGTGATTCCAAAAGTGCCATAGCCATCTCTGCCAATCCAGTACAGCACTAAAAAACAAAGCATATCGATATCCGTTACCACTTTCTGAAGCATCATGTTGAACATGCAACAATCGAAATTCACTTTGTGTCTACTGAATACCAGCTTGCAGACTTATTCACCAAAGCACTTGATGAGAAAAGATTCCTTTTCTTGGTGGGTAAGTTGGGTATGATTAACATGAGTTAAATCCTCTGTAAGTTAGATTTGATCCACTTGTAAATATGTATATATATGTAAACTCATCTGTATGTAAATTCTTAATCATCAAAAGTTCTGTACCCGACAGAGCTTATGTGGGATTGCTCAGAGCCTCTGACAATCTCCACAGAACCACTGATAAGTTTGACCTATGTTATGTGCACTACTTATCTCATTTGATGCAAGCATAGGTCAAGGGGGAGCAGAAGGAGACCTTGAATTGATCTACAGAGGTTGATCAATCAAGGGGGAGCCAAAGAAAAGTTGTGATCAATCACATTCATAGAAGTGAAGATTTTTGCCGAACAAGGGAGAGCCAAAAGGTAAGTATCTCATACAAATCCTTTTTCAAAACAATTTTCTAGGACACCAATTTCCAAATATGTCCTAGAAACACTGTTTAAGACATTCCTAACCATGGATAATCAAAACGATTGTTGAGCTGTCTGTTATTAGAAATTTATGGTCATAGAGCCTCTACTGAGCTCAACAGAGCCTCTGTAAGTCAGATCCTCTATAACTGCAAATTTCATACGAGAACTCTATCGATCAACTTCAATGTCTTAAAGAAGGTTTCTAGTCATAAAGTTCACTCCACCACAGAACTTATGTTGAATAACCTAGGTATTCAAAGGCTACTCGCACAAAATCTTTTCCTAAACAGTTTTCTAGGACACTAATTTCTAAATATGTCATAAAAACAATGTTTAAAACAATTAAAACTTTGGATGATCAAAATGTTTTATGAATCTTTAGTTATGAGAAATTTTCACTCATAGAGCCTCTGCTGGCTCCAACAGAGCCTCAAAGCCTCTGTGAATGCAACTTTTGCACTAGAGTTCTATCGATCACTTCCAATGTTTTTTCAAATGTTTTGGTAAAGGTGCAAGCACAGAGGAGATAAAAAGTAAGTTTCAGACCACAGAGCTCATTCCACTACAGAGCTTCTGTCGTTTCTGATACTTGGCTTTTATGGAAATTCTGTAACATGCGGGTTATTTCTGGAAAGTGACAGTCATCTGAAAGAGGAATAGCCCACGCGCCAAGCATTAATGGGCCGCACACGACGTCTAATCGTGTTCTGACACCGCTGACGTGGCATTCTCTCATTGGACGTGCGTGGCTCACGTTCTTCTGAAAGTTGAACCCAGCCGTATGTACTCGATTGCGGACCCCAAATTTTATTCACTTTCACCTATTTACCTCTTCAGATTCTAGGGGTGTGCATCGGTCGGGTCGGGCCCAAAAACCCACAACCCGATCGGGTTTCGGGTGGGACTTAGGTAACCCGAAACCCGTCCAAACAATACTTCGGGGTTCGGGGTTTGGGGTTCGGGTGGCTTCGGGTGACGGGTTGTTCGGGTCGGGTGGTTCGGGTTGGGCCAGTTTTCAGCCCAGTTTCCAGCTTCTTTGAGTCCATTAGTCCAACAGAAATTGTAACTTTGTATGACTTACCAATTGTTTCTAACTTTCTATCACAAATTTCACACATTGATCAACTCAAATTTCACACATGTTGGTAGTTAACTAACTCTGATGCAGCTCAAAAAGGGTAAAACCTAAATTGATGAACTCAACTACATTAATACAAGATTACAAGTGCTATAACCTAATCCCAAGAACACACATTTAAAATATTAAGTTAAATGAACAAATAAATCTAAATACCTTCGACACTTCAATTGAACTTATAAAACCTAACTCAATTTATCAAATATCAATTATAAAATATAAATAATATTTAAGAAAAAAATATTTATATATATATATATATATATATATATATATATAAATAGTTTGGGGTTCGGGCGGGTTCGGCCCAAAATTTTAGCCACCCGCCCCGATCTGTTTAAACCGAGCCTAATCTTCGGGTTCGGACCATTCGGGCTACGGGTGCTCGGGTTGGCCAAAGTTCGGGGTGGTCGGGGCTCGGGTTGGTCGGGTTGTTCGGGCCGGTCGGGTTTTGCTCACCCCTATCAGATTCTACCGTTATCTCTTCAGTATAAAACCCAACTTACCACTCCTTCTCAACCTTCACGAACTTACTCTCCTCAATACCTCCGGCGAACCTTGCAAAACCTGCAACTTATATTTTCTACTCTCTTTCTTCAAGATTATCGCAATGGCATCCACCTCCAACGCTCCGGTGAACTCCCCATCTCATTCTGAGCACTCCCAAAACCCCGAAATAGCTAGAGACCTAGAATAAGACAACTCCGGTGATGCAGCAGATTTTGCTCCGACCACTCACCTTCTAAACTTCATCGAACATGAACACTTTGAACGTGTTCTTCCCTTAAAACCCAATAACCACTACCTAGTTCCCTCAAAAACCGCATTTGGGGAAAACATGCCATCCTACTTCATATTCTGGAAAACCATTTCCTCAACCCACTATTAACCAAAACGGTCAGCAAAATCCCTGCCAGATACCTCAATCAATTCTGGCAGAGCAGCAGGTATGACCCAGAAGATAGACAGATCAAGGGCTACATCTCAAAACCAGACAAATCCGAGCACCTTGAACTCAAGTTCAACAGAACCATGTTCTCACTTGAGTTCGGTTTACCCACAAGAGGTCTTCTAGGGATAAAGGCGTACGCAGAGGAACCCACTGACACAGAGCTCTGCAAATTTGCTGAAATGTTGGGATACAATACCACGCTGAGAAAGAGAAATGACTTCAGAAGAAACAGGTTACCACCTCTGTGGAATACTCTCTTCTCCATTCTCAACAGATGTCTAACGGGGAAAGTGGGTAGTCCAGACCAGACTTCTCATCAAATCTTGGCTATTATGTATGGGGTATACTACGATCTACCTTTGGACTACGCCACCCTAATGATGCAAAAAATGGTTAACACCATTGACCACAAAATCTCCTCCCTGAAGGCCAAAGGACGCTCGGCCGATGCTCTTCCTCCTCTACAATATCAGTGAATTCTGGGTGTCCTTCTAGAGCCTCTGCTCCTACTACAAAAATGGTCAATGGAGAGACCAACGGCTAGAATGTATCCCATGACAAAGAACTCCCCAACAGAGCACGAAGATGGATACAACTTCTGCAGACCTCTGCCAACCAAACTTCTGGGATATGCTAAAGACGAGACCCTTAAACAAGAATACATACGCGATCATAGGACTCCAGAACCGAGTCCTGTGACACCCCCGCATCTAGGAGTCCCCTTAGGATCTAAGGTTGTAGATAGGATGATTGACGAAGAATGGGCAGTGGCCTTTGCTAAGCACGAGCAAGTACAAGCAAACTTTCACGCTCTAAGAAATACGATTTTCTCCCCTGCTTCCAAGAGCAAATCCTCTGCTACCACTCCCAAAAAGAAGAAAGCCCACAAGAAAAGGAAAGCTACAGAAGGCACCTCTACCAGTGCTGCTCACACCCAACAGTCTCCACCTGCAGAAACAATGATCGACTCTTCTGCACCCCCTCCTCCGAAGGAAAAGAAGAAGAAAAGAAAATACAAGTCCTCAGAGGAGGGTGCACCCAAATCAAAGCGAAGGAAACACAAGAAGAAATCAAAGAAACCCCGCACACCTCTGCAGCCAATTCCTGAAGAAGAAGAACTCGCAGAAGAAACCCATGGCCAACCTCTGCAATCACCAACTCCCATCAATTACGCAGATCAGGGAGACTTCAATACGTTCCTTCTCCGACCCGACATTGCTGATTCACTAGATACCTCTGGGTGGACCGCAGAAGCAATCACAGGTTTGGACACCTCAATCCCAACTGCTTTAATCTCAGAGGAGGGTCCTGATTCAGAAGATGACCAAGTAAACCACGACCCTCTGCACCCAGATCTTAGACATCTATCCTCTTTCCATCCCATGTACGCCTCACTTGAACAAGAGGCAATAGAGGCCGAA
This sequence comes from Saussurea involucrata, assembly GCA_033807775.1. Lineage (NCBI taxonomy): Eukaryota > Viridiplantae > Streptophyta > Magnoliopsida > Asterales > Asteraceae > Saussurea > Saussurea involucrata. The sequence continues at coordinate 163,787,847 of CM066314.1, read as the reverse complement.
GCGACTAGGGTAGGAGTAGCAACAGAGGGTGAAATTGAAAAAGATGCCGTAGTTGAAGAAGGCACATAACCCCAACCAACTCCCAGTGCAACCCATATGTCTATTACCGCCAGTCTAGTGGCAGAAGGTAATATTGAAAAAGAGCAGCACAACTCGACCCCAACCCCTCCAAACCGGGCAGAGATAACTCTTTCTACCTCTGTGCCAATATTAGCCGGGGAAACCATTCCAGTGGAGTCCTCTCAAAAGGACTTACCCTTAGATTGTAATCAATTGCCCCAGATCACAACAGACATCCCAACAGAGGAATTTGTTTCGTCTGACACGCACACACACTTAGGTCCAAAAGGCTCTTCAGGGGAGCTTAGAGTGCACAAAGACGGAGAGACTCTAGACAAGTCTCCGAGTTAACATAAGGATACTCTTGTACCCACCTCTGGAGTGGATCAAGACAATGTCCTTATTAGAACTTCTGTAGAGAATGAGGCCTCAAAAACCTCTACTCAAGGATCAGAAGGAAATCCTTCCGCCCCAACGTACAAACAAGGGCGAAAGAAGATGTCCAAGGAACAGGGACTCACTCTGGGGAAGAATGTGTTCCCCCAGAGGTTACACCAAGTTCACACGTATCAAGGGATGAGTTCCAAACCCTTGTCACCTCTGTGGACAACACATTGAAAGGGTTGCAAAGCTCTTTTAATTCTTTTGCAGATACTACATACAGGGCCTTTACAGATCTGAACACCAAAATGGACAACCTGTCCACAGAGGTGAAAAACGCCTTAGCCCAGATGAAGTTAACTGTTACAACCTCTGCCACCTCTGCTGCTGATGAGTTCGAGAAAGCCACATCCTCTGCCTTCCAAAGCTCTGTCAAAGACTTGATTGAAAAGCTGAAGAAAGAGCAATCCCCAACCTCTTCGGGCCTTACTCCTGAAGATTTAAAGAAGGCCCTCGAGCAAGTTCAAGAGCATACGACAGAAGCAACTCTGGCCATGAAGCCCTCCGACTACATGACCAGAGCACAACTCACAGAGCTTGGACAAGGAGTTCTCAACCAAATCACAGAGTTCATAAGAGCCTTCAATGCTGCCAACGCCAACTACGTCAAAGACTTCCGCAGAAGTGTCGGCAAATTGCACATCAACACCGAGGCAGAGGTCCACAACCTTCTTGGCCTCTGCGATGATCAATGCGCAAAAATGATAGTTGCAGGTGCCACTCCTCCAAAGAAACCAGAGGCATCGTGCAGGGCAGAGGGTACCAAAGACAAGGGTCAGGATGACTCTGATGATGATTCTGACGATTCATCAGATCATCCTGAGGGGGAGAAAGGAACACATGAAAAATCTGCAAGCAAAGGATTACCTGCACCAACGCCAATATCAGCAGAACCTATATCCCAAGCACCCTCAACTCAAACCCAAGGAAGAAACCAACAACAGGCCACATAGACAACAACCACCTCTGTGGAAACATCCCCTTAAGAAATCCAAATCCAAACCCAAGTACCTGAAACCAATCAAGATCAACAACAGAAGACCACAGAGGCAACACCCACCTCTGTGGAAACAACCTCTATATTCGGAGAAGATGTGCCAACCCGTGAACAATTTCAAATCTTGACATCCTCCGAAGAAGATCAACCAACACCAACAACACCTAAACCAACAGAAGACAAACCCCCTACACCAACACCAAAAACACCAGAGGAACCAAAACTTCCATCCCCCACACCCAAAACCAGAACCAAATCCATTGCTCACAAAAGAAAATATTTGAGCAAATCAGCAGAATCCTCACCAACCAAACCCACATCCCCAACCAAGACCTCAGAAGCTCAACCGCCAAAACAAACAGAGGCAACCCATTCTGTACAGAAAGAAGATCCAGAGCCGAAGGCAAAAGACAAAGGCAAGAGAATACTGACAGAGGAACCAAAGAAGAAAAAGCCGAAGCATCAACCTGCAGAGAAACTGATGAAAAGCGCCTTCGATGCATATGTGACACTAAAGCCAGAAGAAGAAGACTGGCTTTCGGTGTTACCCCTCTGTCAAACATACAAGTTCTAGATCTGAAGGCAAAACCAACAGAAGATCGAGTGAAGCAAATTAAAAAGCAAATGGATGCTCTGCGCAGACCCCTGCCTCCACCTGGTGCACCTCCACGACAAATGGAAGAAGTAGTGTACAGGTACCTATACAACAGAACTATCAGAGATCCTCTGCCACCATCCATTCAAGATCCAAACTTCCGTGCTGAGCTCGAAAACATCTTCACCAGAACAACACCCAAACCTGTCAATCAAGTCTACTCAATCTCTAAAATCGACAAGGTCATATACTGTAAGTTCTCTCACACCAGAACCACACCTAAGCTCTTCTATAACATCTATAAGGGCAAAAGAATGGACAGAACCAAGAACCAATTCTCAGATGTTGATCTTAAGAACTTAAGCCCCTATGACCTACCCGACCTTCTGAACTGGACAAAACAGAACTTCACAATAGATGCAAATCGAAGGGCATACAGGGTGATCAGGAAAACCATGCGTGAGAAACTTCTGCTTTACAGCCTAGTCGATTTCCAAGTAGGACGAGATCTTGGAGTGAGAAACCTAAGTCTCAGACCACCAGAAGATGACTGCCCATCCTCTGCCATACCAAACTCAATCATTAGATTTCCAAAGGTTGGGTTAGTCTATCAAGATCCTGCTGGGAAGTCGAGACTGTTCCTAGAGATGGACTGTCAAAAGTATGCAACAAGTACTTTGACAGAGTTCAGAGCCATCCTCATGGAGCACAGAGGAACGGAATTGATGGACACAGCCTCCGCCGATAGACTGATAGAGGTCATCGACTCGGTAATCAACTTCAGAACCCTCTGCATCAGAATCTATCATAAGCTTAAAGAAGTAGGACTCGACAACAGAAGTTTCAATGACTTCCAAAACGCCAACGTCTGAGTTAGTCTACAAATCTCTGCTACTTTTTCTTTCATCATGTAATCAAATGTAAGTGCCTCTGGCATAATCGTATATGAAAAGAAAATAGTTTACAGAGGTCAAATACCTCTTGTCGTGTTCTTAGTCTAGAAAACCATGCATGTTTCAAAATTTTATTTTCAGTACTTAGGGGGAGATTGTTAGCTCCAACTTCTACTAGTTATAGAAGTATTGAAAATTAGACTAAGTGTTGACACCGACAAAGGTTCTGCCAAGACACCGATAGAAGAACAAGTGAAGACTTAACATAAGATATTCACAGAAGACAAGGCCACAGAGCCTCTATGGTATGAAGACTGAAGACTTAGAAGATTATCTGAAGATCAACACAAAGACGATCGTGCCTCTCACGATTTCTGCTGTACGAAGATTCTGAAGATCATTCGTACAAGGCGTGCCCTGACAATTCCGCGTGTCAAAATCTGATGGGTTTCAGCCTTTGAAGAATTGCGGCGCACTATGTTAACGTTGTACCAGTGGCAGTTTCACGATCGTGTCTTGTACCTTTAGTCCTTTATGTCTAGAACTTGTCCGCTGATGAATAGTATAAATAGAAGACTCATATTGAGCTCTTCTATTAAGCTTTGCACAACACACACACACTCTTAGAGCCGAATTCTTGTATAACTTTCGGTGTTCTTAGTGTTCTATTCATATCAATATACAGTGGGTTATTGAGTTAGAACTTGCGTTATTTACATCTCATGTATTTGATATAGTGTGTTCTTCTACCTTAAATATCTTATTAGTTCTCTAAAACGCTTCCGCACATTACTCTGTTTTGAACTAATAGATATAATCATCATTGTTAAGTAAAAACGGAACCAACAGTATTGCTGATAGATTTCAATGTAATACTGTTATATGTAATCCCTGAAGACAAGTTTCGCGAAAAAAGAGTTCATCGTTGATATCGAAGACAAAACTGATGAACAAGTGACAAGTCTACTCATGATCTGATGCAGACATCAGTGAAACCAAGACAAGTACGCATGCACGACAAATCAAGAAAAAAGTTTCAGCGATAACTGACTTACATCAGCACTCCCTGATGAAAGACCTCCTCAGCGATCGTTGATCATGAAACTTATTCTTCAAGATTTGTTTGTCTTATCCTCTTGCACAAAAGTACGGATGGTCAGAAGAAGCATGCTTTTGTCCAAGATCGTACAACCACTCGGCCAACTACACTGTTCACCATGCGGCCCAAAGCATGTCTTGCTAAAAGTCAGAAGCATGCGCCCAATCAGATGCTGACACGTGTAAAGTGCTTCTGCCATGCATTTAATGCAATGGGTATAAGTAGGAGCAATACCCCTTCATTTTGAAGGATCATCTCCTTGAACTACTTAGTGCGTAGAAAACCTTTGTTTTTCTACACTTCCTTTCTTCTATCTTCTTAGTGCAAGAACACTTAGTGATTCTCAAGTTTGTTTAGATTAGGTTTACTTAATCTTATTCTGCAACAAACTGTAAATTGTAATTTGATTTATCAATAAACAATTTAGAAAACCAATACTTGTGTTTGTATTCAACGCCCCCTTCTACAAACTATTATACTTGTATAACCCCTTTGGGACCAACATTTCTGGTGAGAAGTGCCAAATATAGTGAGAAGCATGAGAAGTGGTTATCAATTGTTGATGAAAAAGATTAACCACAAGGCTTGTGGCGTACTGGTTAAGGCCTTGGGGGGATGTGGCTCAGAAACCCATCTACCCCGGGTTCGAATCCAGGCATTGGCAACTTGTGGCCACTTAGGAATTATCTCAGGGCTACATGCTTAGCAATCAATCAGTGCCATGGATTAGTCTAGGCAAAGCCTAGGATACCCTTTCAAAAAAACAATTGTTGATGAAAAATGGACGAACATTAGTATGAGATACACCGAGATAAGATGCACCGGATCAATTCCGTTTTAAGCTGCAATTCATGGGAAGGTATTTGATTAAAAGTGATCAACGTTTTAAAAGTACTTCTCACACTTCTTATAAAAAATGACACTTCTCCCATGATCCCATACCTTAGGTAAACGGCCCCAAGACCTACCGATCTTGCTTCAAATGTAGTATTAACACACCAAAAGCAGTTGGAAATATAGCCATATACAACTCTTTGTTTTTTTTTAAGACGGTACATTTGACATATTTTATAAATTTTCATTTTGATGGAAAAGTAAAAGACAGAATCTGATGATTACATATATTCCCAGTAGAATAACCATAACCAAAACCATAACGGAACCTCTTGGTTCTCAACACATCAACCAAGTGAAACATCTGAGATTGCCCACAAAATAAAACAATAACAAAATCTTCTTATCTCTGTTTTCCTTAAAAACAGTTTACAACCATCTTAAGTATGACTACTATAAGCAGTTATCTATTTCAACAAAACCAATGGTTGGGAGCTTAACCAAATAAGAACATACTTCTTTTCATATATAAATGGATTCAAGCAACATTAATCTAGGTCTTACATCTGTCCGAGAGAACCCTGGACATTTGAACCAATACCTATATCATAGGGCATACACACCAATTAAACTTGAGTTAGCAAATACTCTTAAAAACACGAATGAAGAAGAAGGGACAAACATTAAACACAACTGCACAATTTGAATTTTGTTCAGAAAAAGATATAAAGGACAAAGTTTTGAGACCTCGATACAACATGCAAGGTCAATTGAAACCTACCAAATCATGAAGAGTCCTATTTGTTGAGCAACCCAACAGAAGCAAAACCTAAGCTGACCAACATATATCAAATGAACCTGCATCTCATTAAACACATTGTTAAGTGATAGTAAAGAAGATGCATTAACTATAATTTCTGTTTTGCCCTAAAGCTAACTTAGAAAGACTTTGAACACCACAAACCAAACTCTGCCTAAAACTTTCAAACATTGAGCCAAATCCATACATGATTTCAATTTCTGACCAATTACTTATCACCTCATAATCGGAGCGGCAATTCCACGATTTCAGTTGCAAGAACCATAGGGGCTGAACTTAACTGCTTGACATAATGAGATTCGAAGCAAAGCTGCTCTGGGAGGGAATAAAGTAATGGTCGTTAGAGATGAAGATGAGGTGGTTTCGATTATGGGTGCTGGGTTTTGACGAATTGGGGATCTGAAATTAGGGAACGCCAATCCTTTGATACAAATCTAAAGCAGTCAAGAGATTTAGTAGCGATACCGGAATAAATTAGAGAGACATGAAGGAAAAGATCTATCAAATGGGTATGGCTTGTAGGTGAGCTATAAGGGATGAAGGTTACTCTCAGAGGTACAGGGGATGGAGGTAGAAAGCATGGGTTGATGCTCTACTTTGATAAATTGGTCAATTTTAAAACCTTTGCATCAATACTTGTACATTATGCTTCCTTGCTTGTAATTAAGAGATTTTCAACTTTTATGCATAAAATGATGGTAACTTGTGCTTTAATGGTTGTCTTTAAGACATTTTGTCTAAATGTATATATAAGTAGTATAGATAGGGTAAAAAAACACGAGAATGAATCCTTATTAGCTTAAATAAAAGGTGGCAAACTTGTAAAAGATAAAGAAATTTTTGCCATTTTATTAAATAACTAAATATCATTTAAGGTTAAAACTTAAAATTAGGGAAAAAAAAGTTCTAATATGGAAGGAAAGAAATCGAGGTCAAAATGGCTTTAAACATTGGTCTTGACTCTTGATATTAACACCAAAGTTATCCTTAAGTTGGAATTCATGATGTTTCTTAATAACACAATATGTGATGTGAAACTTTAAACTTATTTATTATTTATGTTTATTTACAATTACATTTTTCATATCATTCACTTGCTTCGATAAGAAGATGGATTAGTGGGTAAGAAGAGTATTAAGAAAATAAAAAGAAAACTAAATTCGAGGGGGATGATAAGGCATTATTATTAGGTCAAAGATTCAAAATTAACAGTGATTCATAATGGATAACGGTTTTTGTGTCGAAATTAAAAAGAAAAACAACATAGGGGTCAAAATGCACATGAAGTTAAAGAGAGGAATCTAAATGAAAATATAACACAAAAAGGGGTCAAAGGAATGGGAAAGAGGGGAGAAAGAAAGGATCCAAATCAAAAGGAGAGCGCTGCATATCTCCCCCACCTTATAAAACCCTCTGCTTCCTTCCTCCTTTTCAAACCAAATTCACACCACCGTCGTCCGTTTCGTTTCGTTCTGTTCTGTTCTGTTCTCCCATCAAATTTCTCTCTCAGATCTACTAATCGGATTCTGTTTTTTATTTGGAATTTATTTTTGATAATTAATAAAAATGGGGAAATACGTGGAGATATTGGATTTAGGGGTGAGAATGGTGGCTAGATTTCATGCTCACTGCCCGCAAACTGCTCGTTTGTATTATCACCCTCCTCCTTCAAACTCTATCAACACCAGCTGTAGATCTCAACCGGCAGTCAAAGAAGAACCGGCCAAAATCAGCCGGTTTCAGGCGAGCATGAGCTTCAATACTAGAGAAATTGTTTTTTCTTCGGCTATGTAATTAGTGTAGGCATTCATTATACGGACAGCATTTTTTATACGATCAGTCATTCGAGGATACGAATTCAATTTTTGATATCGTGTTATTTCCATTGAGATAGGCAAATATACATTTAGTTAGTTAGTTAGTTGTTCAATTATTATGAAGCTTCAAATAGTTTGTTTGATTCATGAACCAAAGCTTACTTACTTTACCCCTTCTTTCCTGGTTCCTTCCCTCACCTACCTGCTACTATACTCAATTTCCCTTTTTTCTTTTTGCCAACATGTCTTTTATATTTTTAAACTATTTGTTACGCGATGGGAAATTTTTGTTATAATTTTTTTTTTCTTTTTTATGGAAAACTTTAGAAATAGTTAAAGTCGTTAGATCTATATAAATGCAAAAATTAAAAATAAAACCATCAAAAAGAGAGAGAGAGGATGACAGGGGGCAAGGGGGTGATGGGCGGGAAGAAGATGGAACAACCTTATGTAATATACATTTAATCTTAAAATAAAACTTAATTCTATTCTACAACATCAATACGCTTTCCTGTTTACATTTTATTCATTCTTTAATTTTTTTTAAAGTATTTTATGCTCCTTGAACTTTCACTTTATTTTCCTCAAAATATTCTTTCTATATAGTTTATATTTTCATTAATTTATTAAATAATAATAATATAATAGAAAAGGTGTAAAATAAAATTTGGAAACTACGTACTCTTTTCATTTTAGTGTCATTTTAATCGTCATGAGAAAACTTTTTAATGTTATATTTCAAAAAGAGAGAGAGGATAACAGGGGCAAGGGGGTGATGGGCGGAAAGAAGATGGAACAACCTTATGTAATATCAATTTAATTTTAAAATAAAACTTAATTATATCCTACAACATCAATACGCTTTCCTCTTTACATTTTATTCATTCTTTAATTTTTTTTAAAGTATTTTATGCTCCTTGAACTTTCATTTTATTTTCCTCAAAATATTCCTTCTATATAGTTTATATTTTCATTAATTTATTAAATAATAATAATAAAATAGAAAAGGTGTAAAATAAAATTTGGAAACTACGTACTCTTTTCATTTTAGTGTCATTTTAATCGTCGTGAGAAAACTTTTTAATGTTATATTTTGTTATAAAAATATTTATTTTTTATAATTTAATAAATTACACAATGAATCAAAATATATAAACAACCCATTAGGGGTAAATTGGTCATTTTATCTGTTCTGCCATGTCAAATTATGTGTTACCAAATGCTAAACAATTGTTTAGTCATTTTCTATCATGTCTCGGCACCAAACCTACTCTAAAAGGACAAAATTGTTCCTCATGTAAGGGAATTTTTTAACAGCCATTAGAAGAAGGTGTCAAATCCGAACGTTTTTGCCAACCACGATGGCCTTGTTGTAATTTCAAAACTATTACATTTCACAACATTTGTCAAAATTAATTGTATTTGAACTAAACGATTTCATGGAAATAAAGTCTCTAAAAATATAAAATATTTCATGGCAAAATTTATACTTCTAATTTTATTTAGTTATTTTGTTTGTTGTATTTAGAAGCTATATGTCTGTGCCACCAGAATTTATTGATTAAAAGGGGGAACCAAATCCTAAAAATGGAAGTTGAGAGAGAGAGAGAGAGAGAGACCAAGTATGTTATAAAAATGAAAATTAGTTTAAGGGAACAAATTGTTATAAAAGTGAAAATTTGTTGGAGGGGAGGGTTAATGGACAAAATTGCCCCTCACAAACGAAAACTAGTTGACGGTGTTAATAAGATAGACCATGTCCATTAATTATAAATATGAAACTATAGGGACGTCTCTTACCTTACCTTTTTTTATCAATGAAGTTGACAAAATTACCTTTGCATTATAAAATCTCAAGTTTAGAAAAACAAAGAAATAAAGAGAAGCTCACATATTATTCGGGTTGGACATTGAGATTTGTAAGCACAATATTAAAAGTTAAATATGGTTAACATGACATAGTCATATATTAAAATTTGTATATATAATCTTTTTGATATGAAAAAGATAATCATGTTTTAAAAGTTAAATATTATGATACATTATTACATTAATTATCAAATAATTATGACAACAACAATTATATTAATAAACGATTAAAGACGTAATAATTTGATAGATTTGATACGGTTCTTGACAAAAAAATATTAATATGTCGTAAGTTTTGTATTTTTAACAATAAACTTTTTTTTTATAATTACTCATATAATTATCATTTATTCTGCTAAATCCATTTTAACCTCGTCCTAGCCCTTGTTAACCTATAGTCGGCTCATGGTCAAGAAGCAGTCTCGATTTTGTTGTTCCTCTGCTCCCTTGTTCCCCACAGGTATCACGAACAGGGGCGGACCTACCCTTCCTCCGGGGGGTCCCGTGCACCCGCTCACTTGTTTGCCGTAAGGGAAAAAATGTAGATCGTTTGACAGTGCACCCGCTTAATTTTTAGAGTGCTCTTAAGTATTTTTAGACTGGATACCTAACCAAAATGAGCTTCCAGTGAGATGGTTTGTGTCAACTTAATTAGAGTTTCTAGTTTCAAGAGTTTTGGGGTTCTATTCCTACTCTTGACACTTATATATGTTTTTAATTTTTGTTAAAACTAAATAAAGCTCATAATTTCTCTCCATAAATTACATTTAATACACATTAAATACTCTATTAATATAATTTAATTTGATTATTAACTATCTCCAGAATTTTAAAATTTTCATTTTTTAGTTATTGATTTGATTATTATTACATGAAAGTCTATATGCATAGTTAATTTTGAATTTGTAAAACATCCAAAAATTTATTCTCGAAATCAACCAAAGAATCAAAATTTTATTTTGAAATCAATAAAAAAACCCCCAAAAAATTATCTCGAATCGACACAAAAAAACCAAAAAAATTAATTGAAATCGACAAAAAACTTAAAAAATCTCTCGAAATCAACCAAAAGATTGGAAAAAATATCTCGAAATCAACTAAAAACTTAAAAAATCCCCTACGGCTAAAACACATCGACAACAATTTCTTAGACTTTTCGTTTGTGCACCCGCTCACCTAAAATCCTGGGTCCGCTACTGGTCACGAACCAATTGCCCCTCTTTAATTAGGAGTTTTCATTGGTATTGATGAAGAACGTGAAAAGAAGAAGTTTGTTCATTATTTATTTAGAGAAAAATTAGCTTTTATTTTATTAATTATGTGGATATTAAGTCATTTTTGCCACATCATTTTGAGGATACTGGTTACCTGCTTAATAGGTTAACCAGACTCTTAAATAAATGAAAAATTTGTTTGAGACCCTTAAATTATAATTTTAAAAATTGGTTCTTTTAAATAAGAATTAGGGTTGAGTTAGTTTCATTTTAATGCAATTTGCTCTAATAATAAACTCTAAGTATTATTTAAAGGGAAATTAATTAAAATACCTCAAGTTTGACTTTGACTTACCAAAATGCCACAAATCTCTTTCAGTTTGCCAAAATGCCATTTTTTTCTGCGATGGGAGCCTGCGATCGCGGGGCAGGGACCATTTTGACACTTTTTAAAACTTGCAGAGACCATTTTTGACACTTTGAGAAACTTTTTCCCTGCGATCGCGGAGGAGTGTCCCGCGGTGGACTAATTTTGATGATTTTGAATTGAAATGTTACACTTTCAACCCCTATACTTATTTACTAACTTTACTTTATACCTTTTACTTTCATAATTTAATTTTACATTTAACACATATAATCATTTATTAACTAAAATACGTTAAAAAATACGTTTTAATTTTAACAAGTTACACCATTATAATCGTGTCTTCGATACGTTCGAAATAAGTCCAATCTTGAATTTTTTTTGGATTTATATATTTTAATATATATCATATACACTACATAAAAAAAAATTATATTTAAAATTGGGAAATTAATTAAAATGCCACAAGTTTGACCTCTTGTTACCAAAATGCCACAAATCTCTCCAGGTTTACCAAAATGCCACAAAAGCCCGCGATGGGCCCCGCGATCGCGGGCCCCAGGCCCGCGTGGCAAACAGTTTCGGCCAAAAGCCCCGCGGAGCCCCCCAACTTTGCCCGTGTTGGCAAGTTTGGTCCTTCGCGGCCCGCGGTGGTCCCCCGCGATGGGCCCGCGGTAGGGCAGAAATTACATTTTTGGTCCTTTTTGTTTTTTTGGTCGCAAACTGCATAGGAAGAAGGTGTGGGAAGGTGTCCCACATAGGAAGAAGGAATGAACTTTCTTTGGTTTATAAGGAAAGAAGTGTGAGGAGTTGACAAGCTCCTTGCATGGTTTTACTCTAACACCTACCCGCGCGCAGGGAGGGGGGTGCCGATTGACGATTTTGTAGGCTAAAATCGTCGAACTTGTGTGCGAGCGCGACCTGCGAACACGAATGCAACTCCAAAATCTCGTGCTCACGCAACTTGGTTTTGCTAAAATTTCTTTTTTTCACCATCTTGTATTTTTTTACCCTAGCCTGTGTTTGCAAAACAAAGAAAAAAAGGGCCAGAAACGAAAATTTGGGCCTACCGCGGGCCCATCGCGGGGGACCACCGCGGGCCGCGAGGGACCAAACTTGCCAACACGGGCAAACTTGGGGGGCTCCGCGGGGCTTTTGCCCTAAACTTTGTGCCACGTGGGCCTGGGGCCCGCGATCGCGGGGCCCATCACGGGCTTTTGTGGCATTTTGGTAAACTGGGAGAGATTTGTGACATTTTGGTAACTCGAAGTTGGACTTTTGGCATTTTAATTAATTTCCCTTTAAAATTCATACCCTTATAGTTAATTATTTTGGTAACTCGAAGTTGGACTTTTGGCATTTTGGTACATCTCTTATTTTTTTTTCAATTTTGTTTTACACTCTTATCGCATTAACATAATAATCATATATTAACTAATTTATTAAATCGTTTTAAATTATTATTATTTGAATGTGTTTATAGATATCGTGAATGGCAATAGGAGAATGTTTCACAAGAAGAATATGAAATGAGGTTTTGACAAGTTGGTATCACTTGACTCATTTAAGAATTGTGAAAATGGGTATTTGGCGAACGATGATTCATGTGTGTTTGGAGCTGAAGTATTTGCAGTTACAGAGTATGCACAAAAGGATCGATGTCTGTCCACCACACTCCGCCAATTTTTAATACTTACACTTGGACCATCGATAATAAAATAAATAAAACGTATTTTAACTATAAGAGTACCATAAATTAAAGCTTTTTACTATAATAAAATGAATTTTAAATATAAAAAATATTTTTATGTAGTGTATATGATATATATTAAAATATATAAATCCAAAAATATTCAATGTTTGGCTCATTTCGAACGTATCGAAGAGACGATTATAATGGTGTAACTTGTTAAAATTAAAACGTATTTTTTTATCGTATTATAGTTAATAAACGATTATATGTGTTAAATGTAAAATTAAAATTATGAAAGTAAAAGGTATAAAGTAATGTAAGTAATAAGTATAAGGGTTGAAATTGTAAATATGAATTCAAAACTCACCAAATTAAAACCACCGCGGGCTCCTCCCTGTGATCGCGGGGTAAATTTATTACAAAAATGCCACTGCCCGCGATCGCGGAAAAAAATGGCATTTTAGCAAATTGAAAGAAATTTGTGCCATTTTGGTAACTCAAAGCCAAACTTAGGGTATTTTAATTAATTTCCCTTATTTAAATAAATATTAAAGAGAAAGATAAGTCAATTCCGGAATGAAGCACGATGATGACCAAGTTTACACTGGATTCCTGACACGGTATTGAAATTTTCACTCGCATTTATGATACCCCTAATTTCATTTCAACCCGTTACTTATAAATGTATTACAAAGTGGTCCCTAAGGTATTTTTTCCCAATTTCTTTCATGACATTTAAAAGATTGTAACATAAGACCCCAATCCTCCTTTTCTTCACCAGTGAAGTCATCAATAGAGATGTTCATCTAGGAACAAAGTCCAGGACCATACCCAAAGACCCAGAGACTATTGGGACTAGTTAGAGACTACCAATTATGAAGAAATAATGATTAGTTGACATATTGGATAAAGATCGGTTATTGACATATATATAAATTACCATATTGTAATACATACATAGATAAAGAATCGTTTGGGAAAGAGGTTAAGGTGAGAACATAAGAATAGATTTGGACCATTGATCACTTTTAATTTCAAACCCATCAATGAATCGTGCTTGATAGGGGGGATTGATCCGGCGCATCTCGATGCACTTCATTCTAAGGGAGAAGATACCTTCTTGTTCTTCTCACCATAACTTTTATTCTCACCGGAATCCAACCCTACATATTTAAACACATAATACGTACATACATCATACATATATACATATGCATAAATACATATTTAATTTAACACATATACACATAAAAAGTGATGTTCAAACAAGAACAAGAGCAAAATGCGAGAATGTGAATAAATCAAATGCGTTCACCTAATCCAATCTTAGGGTTGTGATTAAGTTGACAATGGTATCAACATAATTTGCACGAAGAGTATTGTCTTTTTAATTACAATAGTCCCAATTATGAAATGATCTCTTTCCTAAACAAACATATGTTTTTGGCAATCCTTATTAGAGTATGTTATATTGTTCACGTGATCTTTGTCCTTACCAAACAATGATTTATAAAATAACTCAATTAATTATACATGTATAATGGTTTTGTGTCAAAGTTAAAAAGAAACGAAAATTAGGGGTCAAAATGCAAATGTAGTTAAAGAGAGGAATCCAAATGAAAATATAACACATAAAGAAGTCAAAGGAAGGGGAAAGAAGGGAGAAAGGGTCCAAATCAGAAGGGGCTGGGGCTGCTGCATCTCCACCTTATAAAAAAGCCCTCTGCTTCCTTCCTCCTTTTCAAACCAAATACACACCACCGCCTTTCTATTCTCAAATTTCTCTCTCAGATCCGATCAGATCTCATCGTCTCCGGTGTTGGATTCAATTTCAGTTGGAATTTATATTTGATAATTAACTAGAATGGGGAAATACATGGAGATATTGGATTTAGGGGTGAGAATGGTGGCTAGATTTCATTCTCACTGCCCTCAAACTGCTCGTATGTATTATCACCCTCCTTCAAACTCCGTCGACTGCAGCTGTACACCTCAACCGAGAGTCGAAGAAGCGGCCAAAATCAGGCGGTTCCAGGCGAGCATGAGCTTCAATACTAGAGAAATTGTTTTTTCTTCGGCGATGTAAATTGTCCTAGACATTCTATTGATTTGCAGAAACATTTTTGATACTATTAGTAATCCAAAGATACAAATTCAATTTTTGATATCGTTTTATATCCATTGAACTAGATGAATACAAAATTGTTCAATTCTTATCAAGTTTCAAGTGGTAGCTATGCATCGGTGGTTTGCAGTTTTTGTAACTTGTAATTCAAAAATAAAATCCGAATTATATGTTTGAACAATCTCAAACGGAAAATTATTTTTAAAAATATGGTAAGAATTCTCAAAAACTATGTTTGACATGATGAAAAATATTGAGTGCCAAGAAATTTCATAAAGATAGAACAATAGTAAAATAGAAAAAGATTCAAACGAGAACGCTAACTATTTAATAATACACGAAAATAGTCGCTCACGTGCAAAATCACATGTGATTTTACACTACCTGTAGAAATTTTGAACGCGGGGTAGGTTTAGGAAAGATTGGTGTTTGTTTGTTGTGCTGAATAAACTGTCTGAATGATGAAAATGACAATTTTACCCTTCTCTCCTCTTCTTCAAACGAACAATCCGATTCTTTTGTTTTTTGCTCGATTTCGTTCGATCAAAAACAGACCCCCTTTCTGTTCGATTTGTTTTGTTCGATCAAACACAGACCTGCTTCACCCTTGTATAATCAAAATTTGCATTACCATCTTGTTGTATTTCAAAACCTGATCAAACACAACAGTGAAAGGGTCGATTTCACGGTTCTTGTTGTATTTCGTTTTTTTGTTCGATCAAACACCATTGAAGAACACCAAAACTTGCTATTGCATCAAACCCAAATAAATGATTGAAGAACACCTTGATGAATTTAGAGCCATTTCCAAACAGGCTCTAAATGAATTAGACATCTTGATGGCTTTCAGACTCTCATATTCCATATAGGAATTATGCATAAATATTGATTAATTCTAATTTAGAAAAAACAACATAGACCATGGAGCATCTAGTTAAAAAATGTGGTTTCATAATAAAGAGATGACCACCTATCATACAAATTAAAATTACAAAATTAATATGCACCCACTCAAGTTTCTTGATATTGTTGAAAAAAAGAAGCATCAATCATACATATTGCAAATATTATATACATACACACTAAAATCGCCAACCTCAACGTAAACGTGGCTTAGGATTACCATCAATGATCCTTTACCTTTGACATTAAACCTCTACCTTAATAGCAATGGTGGGGATGGTATGAATATTTGGAGGGAAAAATGAACGATTTATTATGTAAAGTTTAAATTAGTTGGGAAGATTAATTAGGGTTTTTAAATGAATTGACTAGAAGGTTATTGTTCCTTGTTTATGCAAGCTTAAAAGATAGTTATAAATAATGTGGCAAGCTTAAATTGAAAAGATAATTATAAAAAATATGATTGCGGATCTCATTTACTTGATTCAAATAAAAGCAAAGATAATTTATCTTATGTTGCTTCTTTTTTCCGGTGCTGTTACTCAAAGCCCACCGTAACACAATTATTTTTCTCCAACTCTTAAGAAAAATAAATAACTTTTACCCACAAAATTTACCTAAGGAAATTTTCGTCGATTATTACCAACCGATCTCCCAGAAAAATACCAATGGTTCAGTAGTTACCGAAGTTTTTCGAGTAAATTCCCATGGATCACCCAGAGAATCCCTAGGTAATCTGTCTTTGCATTACCCATAAAAAATTTACCCACAAACTTTTGTGAAAGTTTTATGACGAATCATTCTTTAGCGACATATTTTTCAAGGGAAAGTTCGTTGGATAAAAGTCTTTCGTGTAGTAATGTTAAGAGCGACTAAGGGTTGTTTACCCGGTAATAGTCAACATTTTCACTAACTTATGGGGTAAGGTTTTAATCCATTAAAAACATTTTTATCTGGTAAGCGCATACCGAGTTAGAGTCATAACTCTTACTTACCGGATAAGAGTCTCCATATTTGTCATCTTTAACACCTCGAATTTTCGTTATATTATGTTTTAATATGAATGAAGTTGATTTGTAATTGGGTTTTAAGTTTTGTGCTATTTTGCAATTATATAAATCAATGGGGTTAAAAGTTAAGTAATCAAAGTTTGATGTTATTTTGGAAAGTTGAAACTTGAGGGGGTGTTTGGTTATTTTGGAAAGTTGGGATACTTAAGGGATGGGTTAGGCTGAATTGAGATATTATCTCAATTCAGCTGTTGGAGTCGGCAAAAGGCAGAGAGAAAGAATAGAGAGAAAGAAGAGAGAAAGAAGAAGAAAGGAAGAGAGAAAAGGAAGAGATTAAACTGAAATCTTGGTAAGTATGCAAAGGATTTTTGTAAGTTTGATTTCAGTAGCAAGATGGTATCCATATCTTAATCTGATTTCATCTAGGTGCTGTTTTGATTTGGAATCAGATTGTGCAGAGAAGTGGGTTTATCTTCTTTAAGGTGAGTTCATCCTATTCAATTTTTATAAACCATAAAATTGGATGATTTTGGTGTTGTTTTCGTACCTGTATACTTTACAACTGTTAGAATGATATGGGTCGAACTAAGAATGAAATTATTGGGGCTGATTGATGGTAAAACTGAAGAACAGTCGTAGTTTCCGGATAAAATGAAGTATCCGGAAACCCCTGTGCGAAGGTATCCGGACGAGCAAAGATATCCGGTAAGTTTTGTTTATTCTGTAGTTTCCGGATGAACTAGATACCGGATGGTATCCGAATTACCTTGGTTTTCGGATGTCATCCGGATTGAATATGTTGTCCGGTAAGTGATGACGTCCGGATAGCTGTGGTGTCCGAAAACTTCTGATGTCCGGTTGCAGTTTCCAGATGTATTATCTGGTTAAGTTTTCTAAAAAAAATATAGGGGCGCTGCCCCCAGACCCCGCAAGGGCGTTGCCCCTTGACCCCACCCGCTAACCGGGTAGCGGAACCCCCATGCTAAGTCGCCGAAGGGGGGGCATTTGAGGATAAGGATGCTTTAGGTTATCTAGTATTCTTAGAATTAAGAATATGATACGATAGGTGGCGTGATATGTTATTATGCATATACGCTAGTAAGTGTAATGGATCCATATGCACTGTTCTATTTTAACGTGGAATAGGCATAAAGTAATTTGTAATTCCCGTTGACCTGAAATGCGGAATAGGCATAAAGTAATTTGTAATTCCCATTTCGTAAAGGTGTTATGAAATGAGAAATAGGCATAAAGGAAATTGTAATTTCTATTTCATGGTATAGAAATTGAGGAATAGGCATAAAGTAAATTGTAATTCTTGATTTCTAGGGGAAGACCAGAGATAGGCATAAAGTAACTTGTAATCTCTACTTCCAGGCCAAGAAATAGGCATAAAGCAAATTGTAATTTCTTGGATAAGAGCAATAATCTAGAATCTGTAATGATTTGTAGTAGGCGCTTGATTGTGATAATATGACTTACTGAATGTTAGTCATATTCACGGGATTGAGTATGTTTCCGTCATTGAGGTGAGCACGTGTACGGTAAGAATGGTGAAGAACAGGGTTGTTTATATGTATTGTATATTTTCAAACTGTTAACGTTTTAAATTGAATTTGGATGTTCTCACTAGGCGTAAGCCTAATTGTTCAAATTAAATTTTCTTACCAGGTACAGGCTCAGGGAAGTAATTGGGATGTGGGCCGAGAGCTTTTGAAGTATCCAACTTAAAAGATAAGCGGAGGAGTTAGCTAATGAGTTGAGGCTTTTTGATGGATTGCTTAGATAACTTAGTTAATCTAATTATAGTGGACATGATTAGATTAATAAGTTATTGGGAGAATTCCATGTTTGTAATTATGAAACCTCATAGTTAATTCTCTTCTTAAATAAAAGTTTGGATGTTATTTTATCATAACTTGTTACAACTTAAGGTTTAATTTAGCCCTGATTTTAGGGTGTTACATCATCGCTCTTACCGGGTAAGATCTCAATCCTTGTCATGTTCATCCGATAAAATATGTTCATTCGATAAAGTAAAGTGAGTCGATAAGCATTTAGTAAACGGCCCACTAAGTATCTTGATCACTTGATAGAAAATACCACCCCTACAACCACCAATATATAGAATTATTTACCATCAAATCCAGTCATCTAGCCTAGGGGTTGTGCTACGACTCAGTTGTTTCGATGCAACTAAAGAAAATCATCGACTCACAAATGGCAGACCCGTTCCTGATATTTTTTAGGCCCTGGAGGAGATGTAAAAATGGGCCCTCGATAACTACATTTTTTTTCAATATATTGATGATGTGATAAACAATAACATTGAATTCAAGAAATACTAATTTATATAAAACCGTTTTTCACAATATTTCTAGCGCAAGATCAATCAATAGTTATTTCTAAATTAATATTATCTACCATATCATTTTGCATAACATCGTCAATCCGTTTCCACCATCAAAGGTATCTTATGAAATGAGATGACTATGTTGACCATTATGAGTAACACTTTAAGTAAATCAACATACATCAGTTGAATTTCTAACTGATGTTAATGGTTTTTACATTTGATCACCATTTTAAACTTTTAGAGATGAAACAAACTTTTTAAGAACCATCAATCTTAGAATCAAAAGTCAATGTTGGTGTTATACTTTAAGAATCTATTCTCATTTCAGAGATAAAAGAGTACTTAATATTCATGCACTCAATATTAGGTAATAAAGAGTCAATAATGTTTGAAAAAAGAAGAAGATAGTTTTGAAATCCTGAATATAGATATAAGTTGGGTCGTCTCATATAGTTGGTAATTGTTTTCAATAGGTAGGAGTTTTCTTAGTTAATAACAAAAAATCTATTATATTCTAACACAAAAAATAAAATTTATGCAGATGGAATAATCAAAAGAGTATGTGGAAGATGAGTGATGAAGTATATATCAAGGTTTATAGGCAAAAATAGTATTAGATATTAGTACTAGATTAAAAAAGGTAGAGAAATAATAAGCAAATGAAAGACCAATTACTTTTCACAAAACTTATTGTCTAATGTAATTAATTAATACATGTTTCGGCCCTTAATATAATGCTAAATTCTTTTTGGGTCCTATTATATACTAATATTTTTATCTTTTTTAGTTACAAATTTTTTAACTACTACTATATAGTACATACTTAAAAATTTTGGGCCCTTAATTTTTTTAGGCCCTGAACGTGCACCTGACCCGCCTTCCCCCCTTCCCCAGGGACGACATTGACAAATGGTGCCATGATTGCGATTAAATATGTGCCAGCAAATGGTAACAACAAGAACACCTTTGGCCGAAGAGAAGGATGTAGTTTCGAATATGAAACTTTTTAATGTATTTTTAATTAAAATAAGCAGCTTCCAAACCCAGGTAATTGATTTGTCGTTAAAAAATCTGGATCCATCGAGTTTTATCAAATTCCATTCTAAATTATTCATGTATGAATAATTGCATATTGTAAAGTAGATTGCCTTGGGACTCGTCTTATTCCTCGTTTTTAATGGTTCACAAATAGATTTGAAGTTCCGTGTGCTGAAATGTTGATTATTTAAAGTTTAACGGAGTAGTTCTTCATCACATGTCTTCCAATCAAGCCAAAAAGTTGTACAACTTTGCCCATAAAATATGCAGAAATGTGTAGTTGTTAACCATCTCTTTTTTGTATGCAGTAGCCCAATAAAGTTGATCAAACGTTTCCAGGAGATGATAAGTAGGGGTACTTAAATCTAAGTAGCAGACAACTAAGAACAGTTGTTGTTATTGATTGTTAAACTTCAACATGACATATCTAACATATATGACATATATAGCGAGCTTCGGATATAAAGAATCATGTTGAATTCAAAGGCTAACAAAACGTAAATGAACCAAGAAGTTGTTAGGTCCGTCAAATACTCCGAACCCATGTGTAAGCAGAAATCTTTTCATAACTATACTACTGGAATCCAAAAAATAAATAAAATGCTAATTAAATCTGTCTTTACAATCTTTTGATGTTAATTATTTCCACCCTTTTGGTAACAAATCTAGATCCACCAGTGCTAAAAGCTAAGCACCTCTGTGATCCTATGTCTTGGAGAGGTTTTAGTTCTTTGACTTAACTTTTTTCTTTTGACCATACAGCTCACACGACGTGTATATAATATCGAAGGTCATCCTCGATACTTTTTAGACATTTATACACTCAACGAAGTAATGTATATGTTGATGTATATTTTCACAAGAAGAAGTTAATACAAACTCACTACTTTCATGGCAATGATTCTAGTTGTTACCAATGCATGCTTGTAAGTGGCCTACATCACCATACCACCAGCCGACCTATAAGAACACAATTTTAAAGATCTTTTAGGCCATCCACTAGGATAGGAATGATATGAAAAATATGCTAGTTTAAGTTTCAAACAAGAATCAAGAAAGCTTATTGTCTTAAAAAGCAAATTATCATTTTTAACACACCTATCTATCAATATGAAGATCATTCAAACAGTCTCAAATATGAAAGATCATGAGGTGAAGTATTGAAACACCCTAAAAATCACAATAAATTTAAACCTTAACTTTACAAGGTCCACAACAACTATATCCAAGAACTTCATACATAGATGGAGAAGTCATAACAAGATTCGTATTTACATCCGACCTTTATAAACAACCTACTCATCTAATCCATAATGTACACGATCAGATTATAAGGGTTGTCTACAATATCTCCAAAATATCAATGCTTCCACTAACTTCTCCATTACATCACCAAAAGTAAGGTTCCAGTACCACTCGTCACTCATCCCTTAGCATCCCTTCCCGAGATAGTACATGGTAAGAAAATTTAATTTGAAACGATTAGGTTTACGCCTAGTGAGAACATCAAATTTTCAATTCAAAATCTTTATAAGCTTTGAAAACCAAAACTGTAAACAAAGTGTATAAATTAACTTGTTCCCAACTTTCTTACCGTACACATAGCATCTTTTGATGACAGGAAACATACCTGATTCCATGAGTATGACAAACACTAAGTAAGTCATAGTCTCATGTTCCAGAGTGCCACTACGAATCTCCACGGATTCTAGATTACAGCTCATGTCCAAGAAATTACAATTATACCTTGCCTATTCTTGGAATGGAAGTAGAATAGCAATTATACTTTGCATATTCCTAATCTCCTAAATGAAAGTGGAAATAGCAATTATACCTTGCCTATTTCTAATATTTCAATATGAAACGGAAATAACAATTATACCTTGCCTATTTCACAGTTTTTCATCACGATAAAAAGGGAATAACAATTATACCTTGTCTATTCCTCTATTTCAATACAAACGAGAATAGCAATTATACCTTGCCTATTCTACGTTATCAAATAATGCTAGTGCCTATGAATCCATTACACTTACTAGCATACGTGCATATTAACTCATACACATAACATCTCGTATCATACTCTCAATCGAGTTGTATTTATATCCAAATATATTTTGTAATCATAGAAAATTTTAACAGTGAAATTTTACATGAAATACACCAGAAAGCTTGTCCAGTAAACTAATCCGGAATCAAGTCCGGAAACAGTCCAGAATTCTAACCGGAAATTAAATCCAGAACATCTATCCGGAAACACTCGGAAAACCAATGAAATCTGGTAACATCTTGAAAGAGTATCTGAACTCCAAGTCCGGAACCATCGAGAAATCAAATCCGGTATCCGGAAACAATCGGGTATCCGGTACATCCATTCCGTAAAACCATCCGGTATCCGAAATATCCGATATCCGGAAAATCATCCGGACACCCATCCGGAATCCGGAATAATCCGGATTATCGTCCGGAATCCGGAATTTTCTTGAAAACCATCCGCTGTTTGGAACAATTCGGAAAACTCATCTTCCGGATTTCGATTCTGTCCAGTTTATGACATATGATTTTTATTCCAAGTTCTCAATAACTCTTTTGTAATACTATCAATGAAATTATTTCTACTCAACATATCAATTTTAACTTGGAAATCATATAAAGAGTAGATGAACTCACCTGTATGTGAAATCCGAAATTGATACAAATTATCTCAAGCTTCCAATCTTTTCTTGCTACTGAAGCGATATCCTGATTACAGATAGAACATAACTATCAATATGAAAAGGATTCATCAAACAAACTATGAAACCCTTACCAATTGAACTCAGCTTCCTCTTTCTTTCTCTGCTTGCTATCGACCGACTTCACATAATCAATATTGAGATAAAATCTCAATTGTAAACTGACTCTCTCTTTAAATACAGGTACAACTATTGAAGAATGACGAAACGAACCCTAGAGTTTCAACATTCACATTTAACTTAAACTTTGAGTCAATTACAATTTCGACCCTTCCAACATTCCTCACAAAATAAAAGTACATTGACTATGGAAATTTCGAGGTGTTACAAATCTCCCCAACTTGAAAATGATTTCGTTCCCGAAATCAAAGTTAGGTAAAAAGATGAGGTTATTTATTCCTCATATCCTCTTCAGCTTCCCACGTCACGTTAGCACCTCTATGATGCTTCCATTGTACTTTAACCATAACCATTTCTTTATGTCGTAACTTCTTAGTCGTTCTCTCTAAAATTGCTTCCGGTTCCTCCACGCAACGACTCTTCTCATCCACTTTTATTTCAGAAAGTGGTATAACATTTTCTTCTTCAGCTAGACACTTCCGAAGATAACAGACATGGAAAGTATTGTGGAATCCTTCCAGTTCAGGTGGAAGATCCAACTGATACGCTTGAAGCCCTAATCGCATGGTTATAGTGAAAGGTCCAAGAAAACAAGGACTCAACTTTCCACGTTTTCCAAATTTTACAACACTCTTCCACGGGGATACCTTCAGCATCACCCGCTCCCCAACTTGGAATTCTTTCGGTCTTCTTTTCGGATCGGCATAACTCTTTTGTCGATCTTGAGCCGCCTTCATGTGTTTCTGAATCTCTTTCACTTTATCGTCCGTTTGTTGTACAATTTCAGGACCAACAATTTTTTTTCTCCAGCTTCTAACCAACATACTGTTGTTCTACATTTGTGTCCATATGAGGCTTCAAAAGGTGCTCTTCCAATACTGGAATGATAACTATTATTGTACGCAAACTCCACTAAGGGTAAATGTGTATCCCAGTTACCTTCAAAATCAATCACACAAGATCTGAGCATATCTTCCAAAGTCTGAATGGTTCTTTCACTTTGCCCGTCCGTTTGTGGATGATATGCTGGGCTCAAATTCACTCTTGTGCCCAATTCTTCTTGGCTGTCACGATTAGAAACTATAGACACAGGTATACCATGTCTTGACACCACTTCATCAATATATAATTTGGCTAGCTTATCAATCGGTGAAGCTTCTTTCATTGCCAAGAAATGAGCACTTTTGGTTAAACGATCCACGATTACCCAAATAGTATCGTTACCTTTCAACGTCCTTGGTAACTTAGTCACAAGGCCCATGGTAATCTTATCCCATTTCCACTCAGGAATCTTCAAAGATTGTAGACTCCCATAAGGTCGTTGATGTTCAGCCTTTACCAACAAACATGTCACACATTTCTCTACACAATGTGCCACATCTAACTTCATAGCTGGCAACCAATAATGTAGCTTCAGATCTCTATACATCTTAGTACTTCCAGGATGTATAGAATATTTAGACTTGTGGGCGTCTTCGAGAATTAACTCTTGGTTTCCTCCCACATTTGGCACCCAAATGCGGCCCTGAAACAGTTTGACTCTGCAACCATCTTCAGTCAGTTGAAGACGTTGTTTAACCATGACTTCCTCTTTCAAGTTTTCTTCTAATAGTGCTTTCGCTTGTGCCACTTTGATCCTTTCAATTAAGCTTGACATCACATCAATCCTGGCGTTAGTTGTTTCTAACATCCACTGTATTCTTTTTTACTTAAAGCATCAGCCACAACATTTGCTTTACCAGGGTGGTAATGCAATTCACAATCATAATCCTTAAGTAGTTCTAACCAACGACGTTGCCTCATATTCAATTATTTCTGATCAAAGACATGCTTCAAGCTCTTATGATCAGTGAAAAGAGTGCACTTCGTTCGATATAGATAATTCGGCCACAATTTCAAAACAAATACGACTGCTGCCAGTTCCAAATCATAGGTAGGGTAATTCTTTTCATGCTCCTTAAGTTGTCTTGATGCATAAGCAATCACTTTGCCACGTTGCATCAATACACATCCCAAACCCATCTTTGACGCATCACTATATACCACCAAGTCTTCCGTCCCTTCCGGTAATGCAAGAACAGGTGCTTCACATAGCTTCTTTTGTAAAGTTCTAAAAGGTGATTCTTGCTTTTCAGTCCATACAAACTTTACATTCTTCCGTGTCAGAGTTGTCAAGGAAAAAGCGAACTTAGAAAAATCTTTTATAAATCTTCGGTAATAGCCTGCCAAACCCAAGAAACTCCGTATCTCCGAAGCATTTTTCAGTGTCTCCCAATTCATCATCGCTTCTATCTTTGCCGGATCCACTTTGACCCCTTTAGAATTAATCACATGACCCAGAAATTGTACCTCTTTTAACCAAAATTCACACTTTGAAAATTTTGCGTACAATTTATCTTTTCTCAGAACACTTAATACTTCACGAAGGTGACATTCATGATCGGTTTCATTCTTTGAATAAACAAGTATGTCATCAATGAAAACAATGGCTGACTCGTCTAAGAATGGTCGACACACCCTGTTCATCAAATCCATGAACACCGCAGGAGCGTTTGTCAACCCAAATGGCATCACCAGAAATTCATAATGCCCATACCTCATTCTAAATGCCCTTTTGGGAACATCTTCATCCCTTACTCGTACTTGGTGATAGGCCGACCTCGGATCAATCTTGGAAAAGCATCCCATGCCTTGGAGTTGATCAAATAAGTCATCAATCCTTGGAAGCGGATACTAATTCTTAATAGTCACCTTATTCAGCTCCTGTAGTCAATGCACATTCTCATAGTCCCGTCCTTCTTTTTGACAAATAACACCGGAGCTCCCTAAGGTGAAGAACTTGGCCTAACAAATCCCTTTTCCAGTAGCTCTTGCAGTTGAGACATCATCTCTTTCATTTCAGTCGGTGCTAAACGATACGGTGCACGTGCTATTGGTGCCGCTCCAGGAACAAGATCAATTTTGAAGTCTACTTGTCGTTCTGTCGGTAAACCCGAAAGATCATCAGGGAACACATCTGGAAATTCACTTACTATTTTTATATCTTCCGCTCGCTTCTTTTCTACTTTAGCATCCAAAATGTATGCTAAATAGGATGAACATCCTTTTACTAGACACTTACACGCTTTGGCTATTGAAATCTATGAAACCTCCCATTTTCTCTTTTCCCCATAGATGAGTACAACATCATTTTCGGTCATAGGAATCCGAATTAATTTCTTGGCACAAAGAATTTCTGCCTGATTGATTGTCAACCAATCCATACCAACAACTATATCAAACCCCCAATCTCCATCAAAATCAAGTCAATCGGAATTTCCTTTCCTTCTATCATAATCATAAAACCCTCAAGTCTTTCTCGAACTAAGACTTGACCCCCGTTAGCTATTTCAACCACCAAAGCATCTTCCAAGGTAGTGACAGACATAGCTAACTTTTGGTAAAACGATTTCGATATAAAACACAGATTGGCAACACAATCAAATAATACTCGTGCAGGAACATAGTTAACAAGAAATGTACCAGAAACCACATCTTTTGACTCTTTTGCTTCATCCGCCGTCATATGAAATGCTCCGCCCGGTGGCTTAGGAGTATTCGGCTTCCTTTCTAGATTTCCACTCTTCCTTAACTTCGGACAGTCTCTACGATAGTGACCAAGCTGCTTACATTCAAAACATGTCGGCCCTCGGATGGGACAGTCCTCAATCCGATGTCCGCTCTTTCCGCACTTGTAGCATTCTAGCGGGGTTACTCGACACGGACCGAAGTGTTTGCTTTTGCACTTCTGGCACCAATGGAACCGGCGAGGTTCAAAACGAGGATTTCTAACAAATGGCCTGAATTTTTGAGAAGATTCTGATCGACCTTCCCACTTTCTCTTTTCCCCCACTTGAGCTTTCTCCGCTTTATCTTTAGCATAAACTTCTTCTATTATTTTAGCTTCCTCGATTGTTTCCCTTAATGTCAAAGCTTTTGAATTCCGAACTCGTGACATCATATAAGCCGGTAAGCCCTTCAGATAGGCTTTAATTTTCTCTTTTTCAGTTGGGGCCACATGCCCCACTAAGCTCAACCTCTCTAGGAATATGCGAGTGTATTCCCGTACTCGTCTTCGGTCTTCGTGACTCAGCATTTCTGTCATTTAACACTTTCATAAACATCTCTTGTTGCTGTGCCAATGTCGTATTCATAGCTCGCATCATATTTTCCATCATTCTGGACTCCATAGTGGATTCCATCGTCACCAGATTAGAGGTACCGACATTCGTTCGTTGCGCTTGACTTCCTCCTCCTCCCATTATAGGTGGCCTTGGTGGACTCTCATAAGTTCCAACCCTTTCGGGTTGTTTCTCCACCACCCATTCATTTACTGCCCTCTCTTTTGAAGAATTTGGAGATCTGGTTGGTGTATTCACCATCGTATTCTGACGAAGCACAAAAAAAGATAACCATAAGAAATGGTTATACATACCCGAACACAGGAAACATACTATAACGTTCATTAATTACCATAACAATTTAGAAACAAGTATGCATACGTAGTAGTATATTCATAATAACAGTAGCTAATTGAAATTATGAACAAACTATACATAAGAATCCTCGTTACCATCATTACAGTTCATAAATCACGTAATTCCATCGACTCTAAGACTATCTCGTCATAGTATTTCTACCCAATCTCACAATTCATAACTTAATCATCTCAGCTTAAGTCTAGGTATCTTACGATCATACCTAGTTCACTTAAACTACAGCTCTGATACCAAACTGAAACACCCTAAAAATCACAATAAATTTTAACCTTAACCTTACAAGGTCCACAACAACTATATCCAAGAACTTCATACATAGATGAAGAAGTCATAACAAGATTCGTATTTACATCCGAACTTTATAAACAACCTACTAATCTAATCCATAATGTACACGATCAAATTATAAGGGTTGTTTACAATATCTCCAAAATATCAATGCTTCCACTAACTTCTCCATTACATCACCAAAGGTAAGGTTCTGGTACCACTCGTCACTCATCCCTTAGCATCCCTTCACGAGCTAGTACCTGGGAAGAAAATTTAATTTGAAACGATTAGGCTTACGCCTAGTGAGAACATCAAATTTTCAATTCAAAATCTTTATAAGCTTTGAAAACCAAAACTGTAAACAAAGCGTATAAATTAACCTGTTCCCAACTTTCTTACCGTACACATAGCATCATTTGATGACGGGAATCATACCCGATTCCATGAGTATGACAAACACTAAGTAAGTCATAGTCTCATGTTCTAGAGCGCCACTACGAATCTCCATGGATTCTAGATTACAACTCATGTCCAAGAAATTACAATTATACCTTGCCTATTTCTTGGAATGGAAGTAGAATAGCAATTATACTTTGCCTATTCCTAATCTCCCAAAATGAAAGTGGAAATAGCAATTATACCTTGCCTATTTCTAATCTTTCAATATGAAACGGAAATAGCAATTATACCTTGCCTATTTCACCATTTCTCATTACGATAAAACGGGAATAACAATTATACCTTGTCTATTCCTCTATTTCAAAACAAATGAGAATAGCAATTATACCTTGTCTATTCTTCGTTATCAAATAATGCTAGTGCCTATGGATCTATTACACTTACTAGCATGCATATTAACTCATACACATAACATCTCGTATCATACTCTTAATCGAGTTGTATTTATATCCAAATATTGTAACGTCCCAAAAACATAACATGCAATAACATAGATCAAGCATTCGAATTACATAATTAACTTGTCTTTAAAACATCAATAACCTATACTAAACAAAACTTGACAGCGGAAGTCTCTAAATCCACAGCCGAGAGCTCTATCTATAGTCATAATTGAAAAACCAAAACTCTGGAGTCGCTCTAGTCTCCAAATCCTTCATGCAGTCAATCCTAGTTCTTACTAGAAGAACCCATAGTGCGCTTACCTGAAAATGGTTTAGTTTTTGAAAAGCGAGGTTTAGACCAAAAGGCCTAGTGAATTCCCTCCGAAAACAACATGTAAGCAGTATGAAGACTTTTATAAAAAGATTCATCGTAAACCTTAACATATCATCAAGTATGGTACTGCACTGTGTACTGGATCACATAAACATTCCGCGATCGGGGTCCCAACGGTTCCCTTCTCGCCTCGTCCGGAGCCTACGCTGACTCCCCTTCCCGGAGCATATGCAGACTCCCCTCAACTCGAAATAGGAGGAAACGAATTCCAACCTACCAGTCTGTCATACCTATCCAAGGGATCATCAGATCCCGAGGATCACTCTCTGACCCCACAGTGCAGACCGACTCCACATAACACATCATTCTTTTCATAAAACATGCAGACTTAAATCCTTTAAATCATCATTCTCATTTCATCATATCAGATAAGCTTCCACAAGTAAAACATGTAGTTCATGGAAAAACATGCGTGACAGTTACAACAGTTCATGCTCGTAAATGAAACCATAATCAGTTAAAACATTTAACACTTTACGTCGTAAAAAGGTTTAGGGAACTCACATTGGCTAGCGTTGAACGCACTCCTTAAATATCTTCAAGCTAAACCAAGCGAACACCTAAGACATTAGATTTAAATCAGATTAAACGGTTCAAACCTACTGACCAGTGAACACTTTCCGGATACCAAACTGTCCGGACACCCTAACTTCCCGGATACCCGCACTGTCCGGATAACCCAACTTCCCAGATACCCGAACTGTCCGGATACTGGGACTTTCCGGACACACCAAATTCCGGATACCGCACCCGGTAACTCAACTTATCCGGAAGGACACTTATCCGGAAACTACAATAAAACTCTACCCGGGAACTAGCATTCTTATCCGGAAACTACTGTAACAACAAGAATCGCTAGTGTCCGGATACGACGGCTGTTCGACAATAGTGATCTAAAAGTGATCCTTAAGCTCATTTTCTGCCATTAATTCGAATAGACAAACCTAAGGGTGCGTTTGGTTCGGCGGATTCCGACGGAATTGGGCGGAATTGGAATGGTCAATTCCATTGACCAAATTCCATTGTGCTGTTTGGTTTGCAATGGAATGGAATTGAATTCCATGAATTCCACCCAAATAAGGAATTCACCATTCATTTAGAAAATGGATGGAATTGAATTCCATTCCATCCAAACTTGCCTAAATGACAAAAATACCCTCATTTAATTTAATAGTTTAGTTTTTTATTTTATTTTTATTTATAATTTTTATTTAATTTTTAATTTAATTTTTAATTTTTAATTTTAATTTTAATTTTATTTTTAATTTTTTATTAATATAATTTAATACATTTAGTTTTTATTTTTATTTTATTTTTTATTTTTGGGTTGTGTATATTATATTTTTTACACATTAAAGTATTTAATAATTATTTTATGAAAAAGGGTATTTTGGTCATTTGTCGAAAATTCATTCCAATTCCAAAGCTACATTCTGTGAACCAAACAGACAGATTCCAATTCCTTTGACATACTGCATTCCAATTCTGTCAACCAAACAGATGGTCAAACCTGACAACATTCCATTCCAATTCCTTCCAGATTCCAATTCCTTTGACAGATTCCATTCCTCCAGAAATCATTCTGCGAACCAAACGCACCCTAAAGGTTCATCCACCAAACCTAAACATTCACTTAATCCATTTATAATCCTTCAAATCGGATTACCAAGCCAAAAACCCTTAAAACACACTTTTAAGGAAAATGGATGAAAACTCATTGAATCAACCAATTCAGACTTAAGAATCCAGACTAAATAGAAAGGAATACTACAATCAACAAGAAAAACGAATTAGAATGAATTACATGGTTGATTTCTTCTCTCTTTTGATTTCTTCCCAAGAAAACTTCCTTCTTCTACCTTCTTCCCTCTTAGCCGCCAACCACAAGCAAAACACACACACCACACAAATAGTGGCTGCCCTAGGGATTTGTGCCATAAACATCTTTCACCTAATTGCAATTCAGTCCTCAAGTTAACTTTCATTCCTTGCATAAAGACCACTAAACTTTCATTCTTTCCCTAGAAAACCCGGTTGTTACAACACTCCCCCCTTAAAAGAATTTCGTCCCCAGAATTCCTTATTGGAAAAGACGCGGGTATCATGCCCACACCACAACTGACACTTCCCCAAGGTAATTCCACTTCTGACTCAGTCCACCACCTCATAAATTCGAAACATGGAACATTGGATACTGTTCGAAACATCACCACCGCATTCCCTTCAGTTCTTACGGCACTCTAACTCGTAGGCTACTGTTCCTATTCGATCGGTCTTAACAATAGTAGATTAAATAAGGCTCCTCAAGTTAACTTTCTATAAGGAGGAACTTGGCGGAATCCCCCGTTACAACATAAGATTCATTTACTAAGAAACAATCACTCCCTTGACATCTTGGCACAAGGCCAACCCTGTACATTCCGACAACTCACAACCCCGAGTTCCTTCATCGTATCACAACTCACCACCTTGCACCACCCAACAACCGTCTATGCAAAATAACATTTCCCTTTTCTCGGACCACCTAGACCACAGTTCGTCACTCATCCCTCACATTCTCACTACTTCACCACCCCATACTTATACGTAACTAAGAGTAGGAACCTCCAACCCATCGTTGAAGTGTTCACCTACTCAACTTAAACTTATCCTGAACACATCAATTCCTCGCTGATTGCCACGTTCGTTCATTCATATAAAACGTAACTCCGGTTATCCTCACTCCACTGGGAGGAGTAACCAAGGTCACACCATACTATTCTCACTAGCTTAATCACTGCACAACCAAATCATTTAAACACTTCTCACAAAGTCACTAACTTAACTCATTCAGCTGTCTTATCCACTCCTTTCCTGCACAAACTCATACACAATTCCCTTCCTCAAAACCCTTTCCAACGGTTCGCACACTTATCAATGACAATCTACACAACACTGCACCTTTTGGCATCACTGTCAGGTTTACTACTTCCAACTTACTCACTTATTCCGACATACTATCTTCACCTCCCCACGTTAGCGTGGAACACTGTCCACCAAACATTACTTGCCCCTCTCTCCCGACCTTTCCACATGCTGATATCACTTTCTCATTACTCACATAACCAAACAGTTGCACTAAGATCCTAACTTAAGGCATTCAACCAAGTCGTCTTGAAATGACACCAGTGTTCGACGTCACTACACATTCTTTAATCTTCAACTTTTACCTTCTCAGACATTTCTTTCACACATAAGCAACAACTCACATCCTTTAAGGATTTCACATCTATCCCACCACATTTTTTACTAATACAACCATCATCCTCTTTAAACTTCCAATGATCCAAAAATGTGCTTACTTAGCGACTCTTACAACCACAAAACAATTGGTTTCTTATTTGAATAACTACTCACCATCACTCTGTCATTCTATCCCGAACTTAGTCATGTTACGACGTCAACTTACACTCTACGTGCTCCAACAACCTGGTTAACTAGTCGCACACCTCATCCGAAACACTCAAAAGGCTTCTATCTGATGCTTTCTCTCTCTCTAACACCACATTACCACGACACTAGCTGGCACCTTTAGCCTGACCAATACTGTCACTACACATCCTTACACTCTTTGCCCATAACATCACACTGCAGACCAGATCTCTCATGATCATCCATACACAATTTAAACTCGTCCTCAAAATTATCCGCATAAAATCGAGCCTATCTCGCTACTTAGTCCTTTCTCAACTTGCTGAACTATAACTCACGAGTTCTCAATTAGCTCAAACACAGACATTCTAGCTAGCTCTTTACGATCCGAGCTCTTACGTAAGCTGGACACAGTCCCTCTCTAAGCGATAAAGTCTACACACTCGCTTCGCTCGTGCTACTTACCCCATCATTCTACGAACCCTCCATACTTCGTAAATAGAACGCTTATTCAAAACAATAACTTCTCATCCTCTTAACACCCCTACAAGGTGTTCTATCAACTTTCAACCTTCTGGTTCAAGACTTCGGCCTCGGCCACCTTACACAACTGTCGACTTCTACAACAACAGATAACCTGTAACTACTTTCTTAACTTATTCCTTAACAAGGGTTCCTTACGGAACCTAATCCTACCAACATATCATAATCACTTTATAATACGTCTCCCTCTTTTCTGAACTTACTCCTGTAACATCAATATTACAAGCTCACCTCAAAACTCATAACCAACACCGTGGACATTTCGCTTCTGCCTCTCAACACTACTCAACGAGTTGCTAATACCAACACCTCGATGACTTCTACTCCCTCCCCTGGGCCCAATCTGTTCATCAACAACCGTATTTCCAGTTACCGAACAAGGGTGCAAACCCTCATTCAACCGATACTATAATCCACTTCTGACTTTTCCTGAACACATATACCAAAACTACAAATGTTCTTCCCTAATTTGACCAACACCTCTCCACTCTCGGAGTTCTTCCTTAGCTTCCATGTAATACTCTATGACCTAGTGAGTTCATAGCCTTCATGCATGACAATACAATAAATAAATCTTTTCGCACATTTCATCATTTTAAATAAACAACGTTTGGAAAACGCTTGGGTACACATGACCCCATCACTCTTATAATTTCAATGCCCTGCACAACGATTTGAGAATCGTTTGCATGCATCTTTCCGTGCACTTTAATCTTATTCAATTCCGAACGATGTTATTACGACAATAATACGTTGAATGAAAGTCCTTTCATACGACACAATTCCGAAAGAAATTACCGACACCAAGTAAACCAGTCGGTTCTCACACTCTTTTACATGATATCAACAGGTTAAAACTCATTTGATTGTAAAAGTTTTGCTGGCAAGCGTTTTCTCGACCTTTTTGTAACAATTTAACTTATCATGAAAAGTGTGAAATACTTTGCAAATCGTTAGGCTCAAAATTTCATTGTGCCATGTGAATGAAATCACCTTTTCTTTAAACATACGCTCACACATTCTGACTCCTTTTCGATCAAAATTGATATTTACACATTTAACTTAAATCGTGAAAATTTTCATGTTACATTTAGGAAAACTATGCATGAAACTCTACTTGCAATTGAAGGCTATTCACCCTAACAAGGTCAACCGTCTTACTCACGCAACTTATCTTTGACACTTTACCTTCGACCAAAGGTCGCCCTCTCGGTCATGCAATAACTTGTTGTACGTGCGTTCCACGTCTCACTTACTCAATCATTTTATACTATTTTCGTTTTGATCAACTATCTTACGTTCTACTTTTACATGCTTTCAATTCGCTATAGGTATCTTAACTCATTTATCCTGTCATTGAAAAGCTCGACTAAGAAGTCAGGGCTCCGTTGATACTTTCAAGATTTCGACACTGTCCTTCCTTATTATCCGAACTGATATACTTCGCAATCTATTGAACTGAGACTCTCCTGAAACAGGAGTCTTACTCAAACTCAACACCCATCCCCTCCGAATCCACGAAGAGCTACCTCTAGACGACTCATAACATTCTACACAACATTCCCTCTATTCGGTGCATACATACATCACATCATAAATGATCTTACACGACACCTCCCAAGCAATGGAGCTCGGTCTATCCCTCAGGGATCTTGCTGACCTATTCCTCAACGTTCTCTCAGCCATAGCGCTAAACTGAAAGAAATCGATAGTTAATCCTTGCTAGACATGACACAACAAATTTGCTATAAGTAAGGTATTATAAGCACGAACATGTACCTGTAAGTTCGTAATTACACTGGCAAGGTGAAATCCCAAACTTACCTTACACGTTTGTCTTTGGCACCTTATTCCTAAGCGCATTTATAGTGATCGTTCCTAGAGTCAATCCTATGTCTCGGCTGTGTTCCTCATCTTACAGTTTAAGTTTAGGCCCGACTGGTCACCTAAATCCCTTAAACTAAGGCTCTGATACCATTTGTAACGTCCCAAAAACATAACATGCAATAACATAGATCAAGCATTCAAATTACATAATTAACTTGTCTTTAAAACATCAATAACCTATACTAAACAAAACTTGACAACGGAAGTCTCTAAATCCACAGCCGAGAGCTCTATCTATAGTCATAATTGAAAAACCAAAACTCTGGAGTCGCTCTAGTCTCCAAATCCTTCATGCAGTCATTCCTAGTTCTTACTAGAAGAACCCATAGTGCGCTTACCTGAAAATGGTTTAGTTTTTGAAAAGCGAGGGTTAGACCAAAAGGCCTAGTGAATTCCCTCCGAAAACAACATGTAAGCAGTATGAAGACTTTTATAAAAAGATTCATCGTAAACCTTAACATACCATCAAGTATGGTACTGCACTGTGTACTGGATCACATAAACATTCCGCGATCGGGGTCCCAACGGTTCCCTTCTCGCCTCGTCCGGAGCCTACGCTGACTCCCCTTCCCGGAGCCTACGCAGACTCCCCTCTACTCGTAATAGGAGGAAACGAATTCCAACCTACCAGTCTGTCATACCTATCCAAGGGATCATCAGATCCCGAGGATCACTCTCTGACCCCACAGTGCAGACCGACTCCACATAGCACATCATTCTTTTCATAAAACATGCATACTTAAATCCTTTAAATCATCATTCTCATTTCATCATATCAGATAAGCTTCCTCAAGTAAAACATGTAGTTCATGGAAAAACGTGCGTGACAGTTACAACAGTTCATGCTCGTAAATGAAACCATAATCAGTTAAAACATTTAACATTTTACGTCGTAAAAAGGTTTACAGAACTCACCTTGGCTAGCGTTGAACGCACTCCTTAAATATCTCCAAGCTAAACCAAGCGAACACCTAAGGCATTAGATTTAAATCAGATTAAACGGTTCAAACCTACTGACCAGTGAACACTTTCTGGATACCAAACTGTCCGGACACCCTAACTTCCCGGATACCCGCACTGTCCGGATACCCCAACTTCCCGGATACCCGAACTGTCCGGATACTGGGACTTTTCGGACACACCAAATTCCGGATACCGCACCCGGTAACTCAACTTATCCGGAAGGACACTCATCCGGAAACTACCATAAAACTCTACCCGAGAACTAGCATTCTTATCAGGAAACTACTGTAACAACAAGAATCGCTAGTGTCCGGATACGACGGTTGTTCGACAATAGTGATCTAAAAGTAATCCTTAAGCTCATTTTCTGCCATTAATTCGAATAGACAAACCTAAGGGTTCATCCACCAAACCTAAACATTCACTCAATCCATTTATAATCCTTTAAATCGGATTACCAAGCCAAAAACCCTTAAAACACACTTTTAAGGAAAATGGATGAAAACTCATTGAATCAACCAATTCAGACTTAAGAATCCAGACTAAATAGAAAGGAATACTACAATCAACAAGAAAAACGAATTAGAATGAATTACCTGGTTGATTTCTTCTCTCTTTTGATTTCTTCCCAATAAAACATCCTTTTTCTACCTTCTTCCCTCTTAGCTGCCAACCACAAGCAAAACACACACACACACACACACACACACCACACAAAGAGTGGCTGCCCTAGGGATTTGTGCCATAAACATCTTTCACCTAATTGCAATTCAGTCCTCAAGTTAAGTTTCATTCCTTGCATAAAGACCACTAAACTTTCATTCTTTCCCTAGAAAACCCGGTTGTTACAAATATATTTCGTAATGATAGAATATTTTAACAGTGAAATTTTACATGAAATACACCAGAAAGCTTGTCCAGTAAACTAATCCGGAATCAAGTCCGGAAACAGTCCAGAATTCTATCCGGAAATTAAATCCGAAACATCTATCCGGAAACACCCGAAAAACCAAAGAAATCCGGTAACATCCGGAAAGAGTATCCGGACTCCAAGTCCGGAACCATCCAGAAATCAAATCCGGTATCCGGTACATCCATTCCGAAAAACCATCCGGTATCCGAAATATCCGATATCCGGAAAATCATCCGAACACCCATCCGGAATCCGGAATAATCCAGAATCCGGAATAATCCGGATTATCGTCCGGAATCCGGAACTTTCCGGAAAACCATTCGCTGTTCGGAACAATTCGGAAAACTCATCTTCCAGATTTCGATTATGTCCAGTTTATGACATACGATTTTTATTCCAAGTTCTCAATAACTCTTTTGTAATACTATCAATGAAATTATTTCTACTCAACATATCAATTTTAGCTTGGAAATCATATAAGGAGTAGATGAACTCACCTGTATGTGAAATCCGAAATTGATACAAATTATCTCAAGCTTCCAATCTTTTCTTGCTACTGAAACGATATCCTAATTACAGATAGAACATAAATATCAATATGGAAAGGATTCATCAAACAAACTATGAAACCCTTACCAATTGAACTCAGCTTCCTCTTTCTTTCTCTGCTTGCTATCGACCGACTTCACATAATCAATATTGAGATAAAATCTCAATTGTAAACCGACTCTCTCTTTAACTACAGGTACAACTATTGAAGAATGACGAAACGAACCCCAGAGTTTCAACATTCACACTTAACTTAAACTTTGAGTCAATTACAATTTTGACCCTTCCAACCTTCCGTTTAAAATAATACTTCCTATTATTTTAAACATTCCTTCCAAAATAAAAGTACATTGACTATGGAAATTTCGAGGTGTTACAAGTATCAACCACTACAAGTAGTCAGGCTTTTCCAACGGTAGAATCCTTCAGAAATAGCCATCAACATCGGTTTTCTGGCGGA
Source organism: Saussurea involucrata (assembly GCA_033807775.1). Classification (NCBI taxonomy): domain Eukaryota; kingdom Viridiplantae; phylum Streptophyta; class Magnoliopsida; order Asterales; family Asteraceae; genus Saussurea; species Saussurea involucrata. The sequence continues at coordinate 163,750,091 of CM066314.1, read as the reverse complement.
TAGGACCGTCGAAGAGTCCTGGGGCAAAAAATGATATTTCATTCGGATTTACAATTTTCGACGGATAAATCCGTCGGAAATTAATAAGATTTTTAAATAAACCATTTTTTAAATCAAGATTTTTTAAATTTTTATTAATTTCTGACGGAAATTAAATTTTATTTAAAAATCTTATTAATTTTCGTCGGCGATATGTCGGAAATTAATAAGTTTTTTAAATAAATCGTTTTATATAAATTAAGATTTTTAAAAATCTTATAATTTATGTCGGAAATCCGTCGAAAGTTAATATATATTTTTTTAATTTGATTTTTTAGTTGCTATTTAGTTTAATTAATTAATTGTAATTTGATTATTTAGTTGCGAATTACATTAATTAAGTAACTTAATTGGATTTTAACAAATATTTGTGACAAATATGTGGCGGATACGATTTCCGTCACAAATCCGTCACAAATATTTTGGAGAATATAAAACTTCTATTTTTTAAAAACTTTAGTGATGGATTTGTGACGGATTTCCGACGGATTTAAGCTGTTGTTGACTTTTGTTGACTTTTCTTGATTCTGTCGGAAATATTTCCGGCAGAAAATCCATCGGAAATATGCGTCGAAAAAGGTCAATTGTTTAGTAGTGAACAAGTGATGTCGTTAGCCAATCCCAAGTCACCTCGGTCTCTATCGTCGTTGTCGTCCACCCATGAGGAGGGTATCTGTGCCATGCATAAAACCTTAAGAGTGTGGCTACTTTGTATATCCTATATCACAAAAATATTGCAAGATATTTCTAAAATTATTTTCATAATAAATTTAGAATTCTACCTATCCTGGAATGTATCATTATGAGAATCATAACTAAGATCAATATCATAATCAGAGGCGAAACTAGAAAATTAGAATAGAGGGGCCAAACTGTCTAAGGTCATAGTTTGTTGTAAAATGACACGATAAATATTATGTATGAATAATTTAACAAAGTCTCACGGCGTGATTGTGGGTATTAAAATCTTATTTTTGTTTGAAAAGGGAATTAATGGTTCGGTTTTTACCAATGTTCTAAATAGCGTGAGGCGTGGCGTGGCGGTGAGGCTAAGCCTCAAGCCTTAGGAGCCACAGCGACACCATGACGTTTTTCAAGGCGTGACTTATACCGGTAAATCTCAATATATTATATAACACTATATATAAAAAAATATGTTTTGTACTATTACTCAGTGAGTTAGTGATAATAAGCAAGGTAAATTAGATTATGTTAAACCAAGATCATTCAAGATAGAGAGAGAAATTCAAGTGAGAGAAAGTATGTCATCTCTATTAAGAACTGTTATTATGCAAAAGCTTACAAAGGGTTTATATACCCTTGACTATTACAAAGTCAAACTAAAGGAAAGTAAGCTAATATATAAAAAGCCTTGATTACAACATATTATAGCATTAACAATCTCCCCCTTTGAAATCAAGGGCGCTCGAATCTTCTGTGTTGGCGATTCTTGCCAATCAAAATCTCCAAACGTCTTAGAGTCAACCGAAAGTTCAATCTTTTATCAATCGTCTCTAATGCTCTCCTCAAAAGTCTGATCTCAGCATTATCAACCTGGTACAAATTTCTTCTTGTCTCCAAAAGCTTCTCCAAAGCTTCCTTCAATCTTTGATTTAATTGTAATCGGATAATCTTCAAAGTACCATCTGAATACTTACCAATCTCATCAAATCTGAGAAAACGTCTAACACCAGATTGATCTCTATACACGACACCATAAGGATCTTCAAGAATAGTGAATAGTGGATAGCTATCAATATTTGGTAAATCTCTATCAGGTCTTCTTACATTGACAACTGGCTGGAAGCTTTCGATAGCAAGTTGGAAGTCAAAGCATCTATAGAATCTAACTTGTCTTCGTAAGAAACGCTTGACTGCTTCCAAAGCCCTGAGGATATCATCAGTACGAACAGGCATATCTCGAAATTGATGATACATTACCTCAAAGTCATCAATAGAAAGATCATTGAAATCTGCTTCAGAAAACTGATATCTCTGACAGTCTTGACGTTCAACGTAAAATATAGGATACCAAATTCTGACGAAACTAGCTATCTCCAACTTAAGTACCCTTATGATTCCATGCTTTGAGAACACCAGAAGTCTTCCTTTACGAATACATTTGATAAACATCAGATATTCGTATTGATACCAGGCCGGTTCTTTCTCAATCCCCAGAATGGCATGAACATTAACTCTGCTTCTTTTCTTGACATAAAAGTTGCGTTCTGAGTCTTCAAGAAAAGCAGATCTCATTCTGGTGACTTGAATTTTTTCTTCAAGTCTTTGCAAACGTTGTTGTATATCCAAAGCTGGACCTGGTTGAAGAATGCTAGGTGGAACATTCAGAAACGGATCAGGAACCTCTTGATTTGCTCTAGACGACTCACCCTGAATAAAAGTATTTTTCAGAATAGTGGTGGTCGGAGCTGGAGAGTCAGAAACAACTGAAGGAAATGGATGAACAGAAATTTCGGGACCTTGAACAGGTGACTGTACTATAGGAGATTGATGACTCACATCTTCATTATCAGAAAGATCTCCATATAGCATATTAACAATGTTAATGTCTTTTTCATCAACTTCTACATCCACTTCAGTATCTGAGATGACGATTATATCATCTTGATCTTCTTCTTTTATCTTCCAGAACTTATCAAACTTTCTCTGGACATCATCATCAGAATCTATCTCGACATAGTTGGAGAAGAAGTTGCGCATATCATCATAATCTTCAGACTCATGCACGTGAGAAGTTTCCTGATTTTCTATAGACACCGGTGCAGAATCTGGATCTACATACACCACGAGTTGCAGATTATTCACAAATTCTGGCACAACATAATTAATCTCGGAAGCCATCACCGTCAAATCTATTTCATCTAACAACTCATCAACTATACTTTCTGGATGAGCTTCTTTCTCTCTTTCTTCGTTTGCCCTATCCTTATTTGCCGTATCTTCAACAACTTTTTTAGCAGATTCAACATGTACAATTTCTTCTACTCTTTGTCTCTTTGAACTCTCCCCCTCATGGCCTTGATGATCCGAATCATCTTGGTCATGTCTTCGCTTAAGAGACGAAAGAGCGGCAATCTGACAAGTTTCTTCATGCTTTGCTACCCGATTAGAAAGTGTAGAAAGTGCTTCCGTCATCAAAGTTATACATGTTTTAATATCGGATAAGCTAGTATGGACTTCAGATCTGAATGAGTGAAATTCTTCTGTCAAGGAAGAAACTCTAGTTTCAAGTTCGGAAGTCTGAGTCGTAGAGGAAGGCCGAGGCTGATTCGGTTGGAAATCCCGAAGAAGAGTAATCAAATCCTTGTCTTGATGCTCCGGAGGTGAAACCGACAATAAACGTGCATAAAAAGCATCCGAAAGTTCCGTCAACGAAATATCCTCAAGATTTTGATGAGAAGAAGGTGGAACTTGAACAGGAGGAATGACAGGCGGTTGAGAAACCTGACGACCTGACGGTTGAGATGACGGTTCCTGAATAACAACTCCAGTCGGTCTTCTTAGAGGAATCTCAAAAGGAATTTCAGGAATTTCTGACATCTTCCCTTTTCCTTTTAGCATCGCCTTCGTTCTAAGTAACTGTTCATCTCTTTGAGTATCCATCCGTTCTCGCATCTGCCTTAAAAACTCATCACCTGTCATGATACCTGACGTTCCTTGAACTGTATTTGTTGCTTCTTGAACTGAATCAGTAACTTCTTGAACTGTAGTGATAACTTCTTGAACTGATGCCCTGGCAGCTCGAAGATCGAGCTCATCTACTTCAATATTCACCACGTTTGGGTTTATCGGAATAGTCTCTGAAGTATCAACCGTGTTTCCTTCAAAAAAATCTCTTACAGATGAATGTTCGGCCTCAACAATAGGTTCTCTAAACACCGATTCACCGAAATTCATACCACCACCATTTCCATCATTATCATCATCATTATTGTCATCATCTGCTTCATCTTCATCATCTGCTTCTTCTTCATCATTTGCTTCTTCATTACTATCATCATCTTCAGAACTGCTTGATTCAACTTCTTCTTCACTTTGATGTTCTTGTGTAGTTTCATTCTGAATATTCTGAGGCTGAAGTTCTATGCCATGCTCTTCACAGTAGTCAATAACCGCTTCATCTTCTGGATCAACATATTTCTGAATTAGCTCTGGAGGAATAGGCATGAAATGATCAAACGATCATTTTAACTTGTTAATGTATCCCATAGCAAAATCAGGAGCAATAGGCCAGTTAGATCTTCGTGGAATCTCCTTGTTACTTCTTAACATACTCCAAACGATAAGCTCTAGAAACCGTATAAAAGGCAGGAAGCTACGATGCTTGTTCGTAAACTTTGAGTGTACAATCTCACTCAACTCGGTCCAAAAAACAAGAGCATAATCAACATGAAGATCATGTATGATGGCATAGAAAAGACGTAAGAAATGAAGACTGGCATTGTCTGTACCAGAATGTTTAGCAGTCAAACATCTGATGATAATCGAGAATAATGCATACCAGACTGGTGGAAGACGATTCTTCTCAAAATCATTCACCATCGTCAAATTACCAACATATCCCAACTCCCGAATACCAGCTAACACAACTTCTTCTGAAGGAAAGTCTTCAAATTCTGTAAAACCTGGTCTTGAGTTAGCTTCTGGAAGACGAAAAATTAACCGAAGACGTCTATAATCCAGAAACGTCTCAAATTGATCTATCTCAATCACAAAACGAGGAGGTGTAACATTTTCTATCTTCCGTATTGAGTGCCACACTTGTTGTAGATAGACTTCAGGAACTCCATGTCGAGTTGTTAACGCATAACTGATCGGATGACCTCGAAGAATCGATAGAATAATCGGATCTATACGAATTCGGTCGAGATCTACATAATGATTATTCGAAAGATATCGAATATAACTTGCTCGCGGAAATACATCGTCCGGAGTACTTCTTCTTGCAGACAACTCAGCACCTGAAGATCTAGTAGATGGAAGAGGTCTGTCTCGAGAAACATGATCTGAAAGCTCATTTTCACCTTCCTGAACTTGATGATCTTGCTCATCATCTGAAGCCATATTATCCTCTGTAAAATATTTATATAGAGTAAGAATAATCAGTAAGAAACAGTGAAAAACAAAGTAATAAAACTATACTAGAAGGTTAAAAAAAACAAAAGAAACAAAACTTAAAAAAAATTGAAAAATCACTAAGTGTAGAAAATCGCAAGCCACTGAAGCGAGAAATGGGAAAAATCGCAAGCAACTAATGCGAGAAGTGAGTATTTCGCAAGCAACACAAGCGAGAAGTGAGTATTTCGCAAGCAACACAAGCGAGAAGTGAGTATTTCGCAAGCCTCAGTAGCGAAAAGTGAACTTTTCGGGTCCTGAGGATGCGAAAAGTGTAAAATTCGCAGAAGAAGGTTGCGAGATTCTCACATGTACAGATTATAAATCTTGCGAAAAGTTTCACACACAGATCAAAACTCAAAATTAACCTAAAACAATCTATCTAAAAGAGTCGAAATGGAATATTATATACATTTAAGCATAAATCGACTCAAAATAACCACATAAGAATCCCTAATTTCATGTTAAACCTAGAAATCGAAAACTGATGAAGATGAACAGTCGCATAATCGAACTTTAAAATGTAATGGATGAAATCTAACAAGAAATTGAACTCGAAATGATATAATATCAATGATTAAGAGTTCGAAAACTTACCTGATTCGAAGAACACACTGATGAATCGAAGATCAGATGAAGAAATCGCAAAAAAAAAATGGCTCTCGAAAAGTCTCAGAGGAAAAACAGGAAGGAATAAGGTCAAAATTAAGTCAAACCCAATATTTAAATCCCTTTTTAAAAAAAATTCATTATTTTTAAAAAAAATTCAAAATACTGAATATTGAGCATTGCGCAACTGAAGGTTGCGCAAAATGTACTTTGCGCAAGCAACGGTTGCGCAATGTAGACTTGTAAAATTTGAACACCGAACAAATAAAATTCAACTTAGTGAAAGTAGACATGTTTTTCAAACAAATGACATCAAATGTATGCTTTCGGATTCAGAAACAAGTCATGTTTGCATATCAAGTTACAATTTGTTCAGTTTCAACCACTTATTAAATCTATTTGGTGTGCTAGCATGTGAAATATGATTAGCAACAATCAAATGCACATCTTCAACTTATAAGAATACTTTGCTCTTACTCACACTATATGACTGAAATCAGAATTTCCACAAATTTATAAGTTTATCGCGACATTGTAATTTCCCCAAGATTTAAGAGATGTGTGCTCATTGGCATCTTTTCATATTGTGCACATTGGCATCTTTTTGTCAAAAAGTTTATTAAGACTAAGATACATCGTAAACGTAACTTTCTATCTGGTTCTATACCAGGATTTGGATCAGCCAATCCCAGACCAGTTGGCCTTAGGGGCTAGGTGTCGAGCACCCCTTGGAATTTATTCTCCCAAACCAGAAAGGCTACATCGATATATCCTAATCCCATCTGTACCAGTAGAACATGGCTTTCTATCTGATTATATAGCAGGATTTGGGTCAGCCAATCCCACACCAGTTGATCTTAGGGGCTAGGTATCAAGTACCCTTTGGGACTTAATCTCCCAAACCAGATAGGCCACAGGCACAAACTTTTAAACTTAATGATTTTTTTATTGCATCTCAAACACTTGGTTATAAAACTTTGTGCTTCCCTCATATTTTCATTTCCATTATTCATCCTGACAAATAGGCTTTGTGAGCATCGTATTCTATATAAGTCTAGATTTACACAGTTTTGTGCATGAATCAAACTTCCATTCATGTTTTGCTGACCTTTCGATTTATTTCAGAAGCGAAAGTTGAAGCAAATAAAACTCAGATATCACAAAACTACTTGTAAAATCACCCTTGACACACATTTTATTCATTGAATGAAAATAGAAATATTTTCACTTCATTGAATTAAATTTGTGAAGGTTCAAAGTTTCAAGTTCAACATGCCGAGTTTTGATAAAAGAAAATTAAAGCGTTTTTCATCCAATGCCTTGGTGAAAATATCGGCAAGTTGATAGTCAGTAGGTACGAAATATAATTCGATTGTACCGTTTTCCACATGATGTTTTATGAAATGATATCGCATGTCAATGTGTTTAGTCTTTGTGTGCTGAACCGGATTTAATGAGATGGCGATTGCTGATTTGCTATCACAATATATCGGAATTGTATTGTACAGCAACCCATAATCTTGTAACTGTGTTTTCATCCAAAGAACCTGAGAACAGCAACTGGCGGCGGCCACGTATTCAGCTTCGGCCGTTGAAATTGATACACAGTTTTGTTTCTTTGACGCCCAACTAATCAGCCTATCTCCTAGTAATTGTACATGACCCGATGTACTTTTCTGGTCCAGTTGACTTCCACCATAATCTGCATCAGAATAAGCAGTTAGTTTATAATCTGAACTATTTGGATACCACAAACCTAAATATGGAGTTCCTTTCAGATATCTGAAAATTCGCTTGACTGCCATCCGATGAGATTCTTTGGGTTTTGCATGAAATCTGGCACACAAACATGTAGAAAATATTATGTCTGGCCTACTAGCTGTTAAGTACATTAACGATCCAATCATTCCTCGGTATTCTCGAACATCAACTTCTTTACCATCTGGATCTAAACCAAGCTTTGCACCATGAGCCATCGGAGTGCGAATTGTAGTGCTCTTATCCATTTTGAATTTCTTCAAAATATCATAGACATACTTTGACTGGTTGATAAAGATCCCATCAGGTAATTGCTTGACTTGAAGTCCAAGGAAGAAATTAATTTCCCCCATCATGCTCATTTTAAACCTGGAAGCCATGAGATCAGAAAACCATGTAGTAGCACCAAAAATAATATCGTCTACATAAATTTGTACTAAGCAGATATCATGATTTTCACGATAAATGAATAAAGTTGTGTCAATAGCTCCCTTGATAAATCCGGATTTTAGCAAAAAGGTTGACAATTCGTCGTACCACGCGCGCGGTGCTTGTTTCAGACCATATAAAGCTTTATCAAGACGATACACATAATCGGGTCTATCTTGACTAATAAACCCTTCTGGTTGAGAAACATAAACTTCTTCTTTAAGTCCCCCGTACAGAAAAGTTGTCTTGACATCCATCTGATATACGGTAAAGTCTCGATAAGCTGCAAAAGCAAGAAACATTCTGATAGCTTCTAATCTTGCAACCGACGCGAATGTCTCATCGTAATCTATACCTTCTTGTTGTCGATAACCCTTCGCAACCAAATGAGCTTTATTTCTCACAACAATGCCATCTTTATCCTTTTTATTCTTGAAAATCCACTTAGTGCCAATTATGATTTTTTCCTTTCGGCCTTGGAACAAGTCTCCACACCTTCAATGCTTCAAACTGATTTAGCTCTTTCTGCATGGCAATAATCCAATCCGGATCATTCAATGCTTCAGATACCTTCGAAGGTTCAACATTGCTTAAAAAACAAGCAAATAAGCATTCATTTGGAGTCGCGGACTTGGATCTTGTAGAAACACTTGAAGATGGATCACCAATGATTTGATGAATTGGATATGCTTGTGTCCATTTTGCTGTGTGAGGGAGAGGATCAACTGTCTCTTGAACACTTTCCAAAACATGAGAAGGAGGTGCAGGTATTTCTGCTTCGCTTGAAGAAACATGTATCACTTCTGGAGTTGGAGGAGATAACTCAACGACACTCTCAGATTCAGATTCTGGAACTGACGGATGATCAACAATCGGATTTTGGATCACTCTTTCATTAGGTTGAACAACATCAGTTTCTTCTTGAGTCTGTGATGTATTGATTTCGTCGTTTGTCATTAGCTCCACAACTTCATGAGTCACTTGTGGTTCTTCAGAAACTACTGTTTGATTTTCAGGAACAGTTGCCTCGTGTTCAGGAACGACTGGAACTACATCATTGATAGAGTTAGTTGCAGCGGAATTAGAAGTAGATGCATTCACAGTTTCCTGATTTGACACATTAGAAATAACATCAGTATTAGTAGAAGGCACATCATTATAAAAATGCTCAAATAATAAATCAAGATCAGAAAGATTATTAGAAATAAAATTTGGATCCTGATTTGTCGGTTGTGAAACAAATTCTGAATTGATTTGTTCATAAGCTAAAATTCCTGATAATTCGGGTTCTAGTCCTGTTTGGCCGGAAACCATCTCTTCAGTTTCATCAAACTTGACATTAACGCTTTCCACCACCTTTCTTGTAGAAGTAAGATACACTCTATATGCGGCTGAAGTTAGAGCATAACCAAGAAAAATTCCTTCATATGCTTTCGGACTAAACTTGTTATGATTTTCCCGATCATTCAACACGAAACATTTGTATCCAAAAGCTCGGAAATATTTGACGTTGGCTTGATCCCGTTCATTAGCTCATAAGGAGTCTTGTTGAAACGACGATGAATAATGGATCGGTTTTGAGTATGACAAGCCGTTGACACTGCTTCAGCCCAATGAGATAAAGGAAGACCTGAATAAGCAAGCATAGTTCGAGCAGCTTCAACCAAGGTTCTATTTCGTCTCTCCACAATACCATTCTGTTCAGGGGTTCTTGTGGCAGAAAACTGTTGAGATATACTATTTTCTTCATAGAACGCTTGAAGAATACTGTTCTTGAATTCTGTGCCATTGTCGGATCTGACAACTTTCACTGCCTTTTGCTTATTAGTCTGGATAATCTTGATGAGGTTGATTAAGATTTATGGAGTTTGTCTTTGGATTTCAAAAACTTCACCCAAGTATATCTTGAAAAATCATCAACCACCACCAAAACATATCTTTTCTTTCCGATACTCTTCGTCTTCATTGGTCCGCATAAATCAACATGTAATATATCAAAAATGTCCTTTGTGCAAAAATCAGGTTTCGGCTTGTGAGGAACTTTCTTCATTTTTCCCTTTTCGCAATCTTGACATAGATGATCTTTTTGGAATCTATGTGATGGAAGACCTCGAACCAATTCACCTTTCGCCAATCTATCCATATACCGAAAATTAAGATGAGCAAGTCTTCTATGCCAAAGCCAACTTTGTTGAATTGTTGCTTTTGAAAGAAGACAAACTTCTGAAGAAGGATTAACAGTTGTGAGATCAATAGTATATAAATTGGATCTCCTCTTTCCAACTAGTAATTCTTTTCCGTCATCATTCTTTACAGCAACTCTTTTGGCCTTGAAACTGACTTCCAAATCTTTGTCACAGAACTGACCAATACTGAATAAGTTGTACTTTAGACCTTCAACATAGTTCACCCTTTTCACGGTTACCTTTCCTTGAACTACATCTCCATAACCTGGAAGATCGAACAGTAGCAAAACTTCGAACAGACCAAAACCTCAGAAAAAGGCAAAATTGATCTTGAAATCCTTCGAATTAGTTCTCGATTCTTGAATGAAAGATGCACTAAATAGTAAACCGAATCCAAAGAACCAAATCGCAGAACAATTCGATCAAAAATCAGAAAAATTTGATCAAATTTCAAGAAAATGAGATTTTCTTGATAAATCAAGAGAATCGATCGAATTTTCTTGTAGAATTCACCAAAATTTTCGTGATTGATCACTGAAAAACTCCTCTAAATCTCGAATCCTGCTCTGATACCAATTGTTAAACCAAGATCATTCAAGATAGAGAGAGAAATTTAAGTCAGAGAAAGTATGTCATCTCTATTAAGAACTGTTATTATGCAAAAGCTTACAAAGGGTTTATATACCCTTGACTATTACAAAGTCAAACTAAAGGAAAGTAAGCTAATATATAAAAAGCCTTGATTACAACATATTATATCATTAACATATTATATATTAAAAACTAGTAAATGAGACATAAAAAACGTAAAGAAAAATGAAATATCGTGTTACAAGAGACTGCATATTAGGCCATGGCGTGCCACATGCTTAACGTGGCATGAGACACAAGCCTTAAGGCACGACGCACCATAACGACTGTTGCGGCGAGCTTTTTTGAACATTGGTTTTTACTCATTATTCAACATAAGAACTAAAAAAAGTTACAATTAGGTTTTTACATATTCGTTTAACATAAGGTATAATTTATTTTATATATTACATTAAGTATAAAGTATTCAACTAAATTAATAAATTATAGCTTTAATAATTAGACTTCTTTTAAATATTTGTTATTTATTGAAAAAAACTTAAAGCAGAAAATAAATATTAACCTAAAACTATTTTAACGAAGACAAAAAATAACCTCCTTTTATCAAGAGTCAAGACGGTGCAATGGGATAGGAGAATGGGGTTTAGAGATAACTTGCTTTCCCTTTCTTTAATATAAAACTATTTTTTTATATATAAGCAATATGAGAAATCTGCCTTTGTAGGTGGAAAGTTAGGGGGGGGGGGGGGGGGGGGTGGGCATCCGCCTGTCCCCCATTGTCTCCGCCCCTGATCATAACAAGACAACATGAATCCAACATGCCCATCCTATAACACCAAGAAATTCAACATAATTTAATAAAGATCGACAAAACCCTAATCATAACAAGACAACATGAATCCAACATGCCCATCCTATAACACCAAGAAATTCAACATAATTTAATAAAGATCGACAAAATGGAACCAAATTTTTTTACTTTGATCAGTTAAGTAAAACAACCAAGACACAATGATACTCACGATTGAAGATCTGAGCAGGAAACCAAAAAAACCCGGTCTCAAGGGCCCGTTAGCAAGACAATATTGAATCAATGGGTGGCTGAGAAAAAGAGATATCCATAGGTAAATCTAACTAACATAGTAGGCTAGAGTTTTGACAAATACCCATCAAAAGACCTATTTTTTCACTAGTAAGAAAGTAACAAATACATAATAAATGCCAAATTGGGCAAATCTAACACAGACATCTCCTCTTGCCCTGTCCCTGATGTCATCATACTTTATGTGTTTCTTGTAGTACCAATGCTTGAAATAATATTATTCTGTTTAGTAGCCTTTGCTATAAAAATACAAGAATTGAAGTTTATAGAAAAGAATACGAGGATCAAAATGAAAGAAATATTGTTTGCAATAACCTAAAGAAAAGAAGGCGGATCATTCATTCCCCGTTTCACAGAGCCAAACAGTTGACGGTCCCTCAATATAGTAAAACATGATTTAAGAAACCATAGAACAAACACTCATTAGTTTAAACAAACAGAATAACATGGAGGAATTTAATCATACCTTCTCGATTTGTTCCACAACTCCAAGAACTACAAAAACTCCGGTTGTATCATCCTAAGATTCCCCCTTTCATTGTTGGATTCTGCAAAATAAAGTAGAAACCGATTGAAATTGATAAAAGCAATCATATAGAAACTGAAATATATCACCAAAATAAGAAAACCCTAAATTTATAAACTCAATCTAATTGTTACATTATATAAGAGATCTTGGGGCCATTGAGGAAGAGGCAATAAAGAAAAAAACTCGAATCCAAAACCGTTCTTTTACTGACAATAAACCTTTTAAACCCAAAGAAACTCATATCTGCAACAGATGGGTGGAAGTTGAATTTTGTAAAAGAAAAAACCCAAAAAATAGAAACCCTAAAAGTCTATGAATTTGTGACATGAACGAGAGAAAGAGAAGCACTCCTGATTTCTTGTTTTGAGGGAAGGGGGAGGTAGCAGAGATTGGAGAGAGATGAAGGATCGTGGAGATGGGGACTGAAGGTGCTTCAGAGGTTGTATGGGTTGCTAATGTCTTAAAAATTCTAAGAAATAGAACTTTTATTAAGTAGTATAGATAAACATTCACTAATAGTCTAATAAAAGCGGCCGTTGAGGAGCGACAATAGACCCTAGAAGTGTAGACGAGTTATTAAGGTTGTTAGTGTTAAGCGAATGAATTCAGTCAAGTTATATATATATATATATATATATATATATATCCATATCATAATTTGACATAACTGAAAATAAGATAATTAAAAATTTAAAACTCAAAGTATGTTACATTATTTATTAAACTTTAACTAATAAATAATTAGAAAAATAAGTTGGTATGGAACGTTATTACCATGGTATACAACTTCTAATATTACTTACCAATCAAATTTATATAATTAGTATAAAATTAGATTGATACCAACTAAATTGATACCAACTAAATTAATATCAATTAAATTGATATGAGAATTGAATGATTTGTTTTGTGTTAAAAACATAAATATGACACCACCTACTTCATTTTTAAAAGTTAAATTCTGAAGTATACAATTTTTTGTTGCCAAATTTTAATGCTTTTTTTTGCACAAAGTTCTTTTTATGTTTTTAATTGTACCAATATACTATGATACATCTTTCAAAGATAAAGTTTTTAAACGCAGGTTCTAAATAGAAATTGATACAAAATAATTAAATTTTGATGGAATTTGTCTATTATTATTTTGTAGTCAAACTTAAAAAGTTTTGCTCATTATGTAATATTAGATTTTAAAGTGCACACCTTTTGTACACCAAATTTCTGGAGCTAAGTACATATTTATCCATTAGGTTGACTTAAATTATTGGGAAATTAATTAAAATGCCCCAATTTGACTACCGTTTCATCGAAATGCCCTTTCTCTCTCTCAATTTGCAAAAATACCCTGAAAATTCGTGGCTTCACCCGTGGCCCACAGATGTTTATAAAAACCCTGATTTATACGAGTCATAAGCCTGAAATGATGAATTTGCCCCTACAAAAGTCCGTGGCCCTTAACACGAATCCGTGGCCCACAGATGTTTATAAAAACCCTGATTTATACGAGTCATAAGCCTGAAATGACGAATTTGCCCCTCAAAAGTCCGTGGTTCTTAGCACGAATCCGTGGCCCACGGATGTTCGGCTTTGAAACCCTAATCCGGCTTCCCCACCTACCCCATTTACTACCCCTTACCCCACAACCAATACAATAAATTAAGAGCATGGACCACAAACACACAACTCTCACTCTCTACTCTCTCCAACATAGTCGTGCGGTGCACGCGTTTAAACAAGTTTGAAGACATTTTTCTTTGGCAAACAACATGAACGTGATGGCTCGTAAGGTAAGTTTTAAAACCTCGTTGTTGTATTTATGTGTTATTTGTGTTTTTAATAAAATGTTTGTTATATATTTGTTCGAATATATAAGTTAAGTTTGATAACCTCATTGTGTTATATATAGCGTGTTTTTATTAAAATTTGTCTAAACTGTGTTATATATTTGTTAGATTAGAGCCTATTTTTTTTAATAAAATGTGTTCTAAAAATGTGTGTTAGATATATATCATGATTTTTATTAAAATGTTTGTTAAACTTCATTTGAATTTATGAACATTCTTTTCTATTTCTAGAATTCATTTCTTGGTGTCAAAATAGGATATGTGATATAAAAATGGAGGATCTATTATCTTTTAATGTTATTTATAATTTAGGTCCCTTAAGTTTGCCCAAATTACAACTTAGGTCCGTGAAGTTTGCATAATTACGAATTAAGCCTCTTAAGTTTGCATAAATACGATTTTGGTCCCTCAAGTTTGCAAATTACAACTTATGTCCTTGAACTTTGCATAATGACAAATTAGGTCCCTTAATTTTGCATAAATACGATTTTGGTCCTTGAACTTTATATAATGACAAATTAGGTCCCTTAAGTTTGCATAATTACGATTTTGGTCCCTTAAGTTTGCAAATTACAACTTAGCTCCTTGAACTTTGCATAATGACAAATTAGGTCCCTTAAGTTTGCATAAATACGATTTTGGTCCTTGAACTTTGCATAATGACAAATTAGGTCCCTTAAGTTGGCATAAATACGATTTTGATCCCTTAAGGTTGCATAATTTAAACTAAGGTCCTTGAACTTTGCATAATGACAAATTAGGTCCCTTAAGTTTGCATAAATATGATTTGGTCCCTTACCTTTGCATTACCATGTAGGAGGATTTTTACTATACGGACTTGACGCACAAGTGTCGCTTGTCATTTGCAAAAGAAATTAAAACCCATATGGGCAATCTAACTGGACGGGAATTGATCTCAAGAATTCAGCTCACACCTTTCGGTCCATGGCTCCATGTTACCATGACTGATGGCCACCCGACGCTGGTTCACATGTTTTTGCAAAAGGAGGTGATTGTGCGAAACGCAGATCGTGAGGTGATGTATTTTGATGTGTATGGACGTCACATGCACTTTGGGAGTGCTGAGTTCTGTCTTTTGACAGGACTCCGTTTCGGACCAGAACCCTCCCTTCCTCCCCTACCGACTGACGGGTTCGTTAGTAGGGTTTGGCCCGGAACAAATCCGGAGGACTTGAAGATTGACATGGTGGTTCAGCAGGTTAAGCGAGGTCTTGCAGATTATTCTGACGACGATATTATCCGTGTGTGTATAGTGCTGATGATAGAGGTCATGTTTATGGGTCGTGAGCTATATTCGATCATTTCTGATACAGTCCTTAGAGCAGTCGAGGACTTGGATACATGTAGCAGGTTTCCGTGGGGTAGCTACATCTGGACCCATACATTTAAACAATTGCACCTTGCCATCGTGCGACGCAAGGACAAGCATTCCAAGATGACTTTGTCCGGCTTTGTATACGCTTTTAAGGTTAGATAAGTAGTATAACATAAATTATAATTCGTTTGAGGTTGCCTTTTTATACGTACTTGTTGTGTAATTCCAGATATGGATCGTAGAGATGTTTCCTGTTGCCCAAGAAAATTTTATTCTGCGCAGCGATAGGTTTATTAGAGGAACCCGTTGGGACCAGACAAAAGCAATGAACAAGAATAGCTGCCTTGCCATGTTCAACTCAGTAAATGTAAGTTATTTTACTATTTTATAATTCTAGTCCTGCATATTAATTCTATCATGGTTTTCAATTTATTTAGTCGTCGCGTCCGCCGCTTGGTGAGCTTGAGCCTACGGATGCCGAGCTGGCTCAGCCCTGGTTTAGCGAGAGTATCGCCTTCATTCGGAGATCCGCGGAAAGGCCGACGAAGAGGTCACGACGGTCCTCTCCCGACGAGGATGACGAAGATGACGCGCAACCTCAACATCCTGTTGGGGTTAACTACCCATATGAGGCGCCCCGGCCCCCTTGCTACTCCCATGATGGTATGTCACATCCTGACCCATATCAAGCGAAGTGGGACGAGCTGTCAGCGCTGGACCGCTACGTACGCCAGGAGCTGTCAGCGCATGGCCGCTACGTACGCGAGGAACACAAGAAACACGAGAAACGACTAAAAGCTGTCGAGGATATTTGTTCACAGTTTAACGCCGTTCACGTTAGTGTTTAACTTAATTTTTCCCCATAGATGTTTTACTTTGTGTATTGATATTATGTTCTATACTTGTATTAGATGTCAAGACCTCAACCGTCCTACATTCCAGCTGGACACACGCAGGCTGCACCGGTGACGTTTGGCACTACGTCGACGTTTACTCCGCAGAATGTAAATAACCACCACTTCTCATTATATTTTTTTTCCTTATTATGTTTGAAATAATCTTATAATGAACAATGTCATCCAGTTTCGGACGTCGGGGGCGGACTGTTACGTACCTCAAATAGCGACGAGCTACAATATGTCGTCGTACGTTACACCGTCAGGCTACATGATACCAGGGTCGTCGGGCTACATGCAAAATGTAAGTTTTTTTATAGTGTTGGTTTAATTACGTACTTGACAAAAGTATACTTAAAATTAACAATAGTAAATTTTTAGCCCATCCCTCCAACCCAGTTGGGCAGCGGTTTGATGGACCAAATTTTTGGTGAAAATGTGGAGTATTCGCGGGTTGAGCCCTTCCAGGCAATGGGGTCAGGAATTGAGACCATGCAGGTGCAAGTGGCAGGTGGGTCTGATATCCTTGGAGATCACTTCAGTGATCCATCGAGTTCGAGTGATGACGCGATGGAGGTGGATGCACAAACAAACCAACCGCGACCCACGGAGGTCGCGGCTTCACCACAACGGAAAAGGACTAAGTTATTTGGAATATTTAAGCGTCATCCATATACAGAACAGGGGCCGACCACACCAATCCCTGCCAAAAAGACGAAGGCACAGACTAAGGCAATTGGAAAAGGTAAGATGAAGTCCACCGTGCCTGGGTCTTACGTGCCTTCTTCCAATATCGAAAGGCGCATTCCAGCTAGCGAAATCGTCATCCAATATATAAATAAGCAAATCCCCGTAATGGTATTACCATTCTATCAGATACTCCCCATCGGAAATGGCTTTTTTGCAGCTCTGTTGGGGTTAGAGAGCGATGGGAATTTTGAGGACAGGGTTAGTATTTAACTTGTTTAACCTATCCA
This sequence comes from Saussurea involucrata, assembly GCA_033807775.1. Classification (NCBI taxonomy): domain Eukaryota; kingdom Viridiplantae; phylum Streptophyta; class Magnoliopsida; order Asterales; family Asteraceae; genus Saussurea; species Saussurea involucrata. The sequence continues at coordinate 163,732,659 of CM066314.1, read as the reverse complement.
TAAAGTAATATAATAAATGGATATTTTTAGTTATAGGTCTAACCATCTAATTTTTGTGTATAACACATCGACGCTTGGGTCAGAATGATCCAAGAAAGCCGCTCTACATCAGCGAGGTGGGGGGTGATGACATCAAATTTCTTCAAACTGATGGTGCAGGACAAACAAGATGCGAGAGCTGTGTACAAGATGTGCAATTCTAAGTTAAATCCCCTTGACCCGCATTGGAAGAACCTCGATCGGGTATGGAAATGAATTTACATCTATTTTATTTAACTTGTTTATTGCTAACTATTTGCTTGTTATTGTAATATTTCAGGTGTACATCCCCATCTGCATTCCACCCTATCATTGGGTGCTCGGGGTTTTTGAGCTTATTGAAATGGTCATGGTTATATACGATAGCCTTAAAATCAACCTATACGAGTTAAAATTGAAACAAACCTTGTCAATCTTTACAAAAAGGTTGAGAAAGTTATTTCAGCTCATCCACGACATACGGCGAAAGGACATGAGCGACAACTTCAAATGGGTGCATGCAGATAATGCACCACAACAGTCTGGACTCCTTGGGGATTTCGGTGTGTGGGTATGTAGTAACCTATCCACGTTGATTGAAGAGAGACTCCCAGCATGTGCTCCAGATGTCGTCGCAAATGAGGCCATGAAGTGGCGACACCATATGGCGGAAACCTTTTATTTTTTTCGGACAACCCCCTGAAGACGATGAGTAGTTTTTTTTGTTTATTTCTTGTATAACATGTATGGGTTGTTTTTTTAATATGAACCACTTTTCAGACTATTTTTGGAGCTACTTAAGAACTACTTTTCAAACAAATGAAAGACGATATTATTATGATATGAAAATGTTGTGTGGTGTTGTGAATTATAAGTTAGAAATAATCTGGTATTTATAGCCAAGCAGACTCACATTTGGTCAACAAAAACGTGCTTGCTTTTCAAACGAATATTGTCATCAATGCAGAGATGCTTTTCAGATGAATCTTTTCAAACGAATCATGTCATCAACTTTTTAGACAGTCAGCAGCTTTTTGCTTTTCAGACGAATCCTTTCATCAACTTTTCAGACTGTCAGCAGCTTTATTAGACTTATCAGTGCAGGGCAACAACTCTTGGCGACTATAAATAAGTGGTATGTTGAAGAAGCAATTCACAACTTGCTACAACTTACACCGTTTACAAAAATTTCAAAGCTTTCATTCAACACAATGGCTGGAGGTTCCAGGTCAAACAAGAAGAAGTCAGCGAATGGGGCCGGATCTTCACGTTCCGTCGAGCAGCAAGAGTTGAATGATGGAAGTCAAAGAAGAAACTAGAAGGTCCCAAAAACTACAGAAGAATGGTCACAGTTTGGGAGAACCCAGGCTGATTGACCAATAACAGATGAGGAGGTAGAACAATGGGAGTATGCATGGGAGTCATACATTGACACACATCACTTCGCTGAACCACCAATGTGGTCTCCCAAGCTGGACGCGAACGACGACTTCGTAAGGTGCAAGTCCTGTCAGGAGGCGAACGCCGACATCGACAGGGTCAAAGAGATATGGCGGAAAAACAGGGAAATCCAACTAGAGAAAGAGAAGCTGATAGCTCAAAGGAAGCGGGAGATGAAAGAGTTGGAGGCCCAGATTGCATTCCTCCAACAAGAGATCTCTGAAGAGGCGATTACGGTGAGAGATATCAAAGAGAACTACACCGGGGTGGAGCAGATGATCAACGAAAAGTCTGAGCGGATCATCCGATGCCAGGAAATCTACCCACACTAGATCATCCGATTGCTTCTTTTGTTTTCATGCATTAGATCATCAGATTTATCCCAACTGTTGTTTCTTTACTTTAAATGGAAATCAATGGAAATCAATCTTCAGCGCGTGAACATAATAACAAAAGTCGTTACAATAATGGAAAACATTCTTCAGCGCGTGAACATAATAACAAAAGTCGTTACAATCAATGGAAATCAATGTTCAAGTCAAGAGTATCAGATCTAAGCGTTCCATGTGGTTCTAGCTCCGATGGGCCCTGCGACCAATATCTTTGGCTACTTGAACTTCTATTCCAGGGCACGCTTGAAGGTGTAGGATTTGGACAATCTCCACGAGTATGTCCTACTAATCCACACATACCACAATTTCTCTGTATCGGACCTTCCCCCCGAGATGGACGTCGATCATTCTTTGATGGTCTCCCAGCACGTTTCTTTGTTATTAACGGTGGATAGCATCGCGGAAGGGGGTGGTGTGGCACAACCCATGATTCAGGGGGTCCAGCTGGATGAATTAACTCCTGATATGTTGCTCGGTAAGTTTCGGACGTGAAGTAACTTATAGCCAAATCACTGCAATCTCTGCGACCCATATGTCTTGCAGCAGCGATGGCATGACCGCACGGCAACCCAGAACCTTGCCATTGCAGGCATGTACATTCATGGTTGATCATATCGACAGTCGCGTCCAAACGGTGATCCCAAACCTGGTACTTGTCATGTCCAATGCCGAAAACCCTCCAAGTCGCAGACTTTCCGGCCCTTCTGAAAAGTACCTTCTCCGCCTCTGGTGTGACTCTGCTACGCATTTGATCTACAATTATATGTGTTAATTGTGTTAAGATTTATAAACATCACAAAACTTATATATATATATATATATAGGTTCCAATTTTTAGACTTTATCAACCTCCCTTTAGCCGTCGAAGATGGTACCATTCTTGTTGAAAGGTGCGAAAGTACTCCATAAGCTGCACAATCGGTAATCTACGAGCAAAACGTGAGAGTGCATTCACCGACTCTACACTGTTGGAGGTCATAATGTTATATCGTGCACCAGGAAAATGGGCCCTTGACCACCTCTCCTTACCACAATCGTCCATAACTTTAACTCCAATAGGTACACTAATTCGTAATGCATTCATGTAACGATCAAACTCCCGAACCGTGTACGCCTTGCATGTCTTCCAGTAGGCCGTGTTGTACGTCGTAATACGTTTGTCCTTGCTCTTCATGTTCATCTCCAAATGCCGGTAACATAGGGCATGAGGGGTATTTGGGTACACGGCGGAAATTGCAGCGCTTATGGCCGGAGCCCTGTCGGACATAAACACTAACCCTGCCGGCTCTCCGATATATTCTCTCAACATGGACAAAAACCAACCCCACTCCTCTCAGGTCTCGGACTTTCCTACTCCGAAACCAATGGGCACAATGTTTTGATTTCCGTCCATGGCAACAGCCAAGAACATCATACCCAAGTAACGTCCCTTTAAATGGGCAGCGTCTATCACAACGACACGACGAATATTTGTCAAAAAGGTTCTGATCTGAAAAAATGTTGGTGGTTTCCGTCAGTAAATGCTATAGTTTATAATATGTAAACATATGACGTATTAATATATGTACCGCAACTCCAAGGGCAGCAAAATACAACTCAAAACGTCCCCTTTCATCTGTCCTTATTCTGGTGCGTGTACCTGGATTATTCAACTCCAGATTATATAAATATGTAGGGAGTCGTTCATACGACTCCTCAGGAGTGCCCCTCACCAGTAGTAGGGTCCTACATCGCGCACGCCAAGTTTGGTGGTAACCGATAGTGATCCCGTACTGGTCGTTTATATCGTTCATGATGTCCTTTGGCCGAAATGCCCTACTAGCATCAAAATTTTTTCCTTTGAGCATATGGCCCAAAGTCCATTTGTCCGCTTGTTGGTGGTTGGGATTCAGTTGCGTCCTGGAACAAGTGTGTACGTTTTGCAAGCTTGTAACGTGAAACATCCCTCCTTTAGCGCCCACAGATCTCGCTGTAAAACGCCAATTACAATTCTCTATTGCACATACAGCCACATATCTTTCTTTGTCAGATTTCTTAACTTTTCTCTCAAAACCCTCTTCAATGCACTTAATGTCGAGCTGTATAATCATTTCATCCTTTGTTTCAAACATCAGACCTTCACGTATCCTTGAACTACGATTATAAGGTTCAGGTTTGTAGGTTGGTATAGAGGTCTCTGAGGTTCGAAGGGGAGGAGGCATATCAAAATAATCATTTAACTCACCAAATGATTTATTACTAGGGACATATTCCTCATCATTATTGGTCCCGAAGGGCTATATAAGTTTGTAGAAGGGGGGGGGGGGGGGTTGAATACAAAAACACATATTTTACTTTTCTAAATTGTTTATTGATAAATCATTAACAATTTACAGCTTGTTGCGGAACAAGATTAAGGATAAACCTAAATCTAAACAAGTTGGAACACTAAGTTTCTTGCACTAAGAAAGAGAAGGAAATTACTAATAATAACCTATCTCAAGATAAGAAGGATGAACTTGTCCAGAGTTAGCAAGTTACTTCAAAATGAAGTGGGTTCATCTTCTTATATACTGCATGCATTTAATGCATTGCAGTTTACACTTTACACGTGGCAGCAGCTGATTGGTTGCATGTCATTGACCTTTGTTGACAACCTTAGTAGCCGCATGTTTGAACAATGTAGTATCAGAGTGGTTGTACGATTTCAGACAATAAGGAGGTTCTTTTCTGACATATCGTACGAAGACGTGCAAGGGTGGTTAAGACAAAAGTACTTTGTACGGAGGACTTCATGATCAGCTTTTCGTTGATTCAGCGGTTCATCATTCTATGTCAGCGAATTATAAAGTTCAACGATAGCTGAAGTCCTGCACTTGATACTTCACGTTGAGTGGACAAATTTGAGTCTTCGCTGATTCGCATCAGTTCATTAGGAGACGTGTCGCTGGTTCTTGAGCTTGATCTTCGACTTCAGCGTAGAACCTATGTTGACGTGAAACTTGTCTTCAGAGATCATAAGTAAACAACTAACTTATCAGCGATCACCATAAGTACTGAACAGACTCAGAGCATTATGGTGAACAGTGTTCGCTGAATGTTTAATCTAAAGAGCGAGAGTTCCTATCAGCGGTACTGTAAGATCTTAGTACTTATCAGCGATAGTGAAACTCTGATACATATTGTTTACTTACAATTTTCACTAAGTGTATAAGAGAGGGTCATTATCAAATCACTGAGGGTTTGGATCAACAATCTCCCCTATTTGATTATGACATAGCAACAAAGAAAATTGCTATTTAATGAAAACATAAGAATAAAAAGAACTCATAAAATATTTGTCCCTTTTACTGTTTTCTAGGATCTTTTCTGTACTGATGGAGTAAAGTACTTTCGGTGAAATCTTTCTTTAAAACCTCGAATCAGATTACAAAGGGAAGTGGAAAGATTACAAAGGGAAGTGGAAAGATTACAAGTACAAGCGAAATAAATTACAAGTACAAAAGAATAACTGATACAATAGAAGAATAAGGTGATCCTATCAGTTTATAAAGGTTCTTCCTTAATGAGAAGTTCATCAAGGGTCTTTGATGTGGGGATCATCCAGTCAGGGACATTTACTCCTTGATTTCTTTTGTTCAGCGCTTCTTCAAAAATCAAAGGTTTAAGATGTCGTGCCTGAATGTCGTTTTTGAAATCACACCAGTAGATGAGATCTTTCAGCTATTCGATGGGGGTGATGGGAAGTTCAGAGATACGTTGAAAACGCTTTCGTCCATCCCAGTCAATAAATAATATCCCGTAGGGTTTGCTTAAGACTTTCCCAAGGATGAAAGTCTCATCAGGAGGCAGAGATGTGTCAAGTGCAGAAAGGTCAGGTTCTGGACCAAGGACTTCAGCTAGAGAAAAACCAATACCTGTTTCGTTTCGTATATGAGGACCATCTTCTGAAGATTTAGACTTTTTATTTGCAGAGGCCCTTCTTTTCTGACTTTCGAGAGGAGGAGGAGGAGGAGGAATATCCACACAAGAATAGACTAAGTCGATCTGTTTGTTTATCAACTTTTCAACATGATCCTTGTACTTAGACTGAGACTTCTGGATGGCTAATCTGATCTCCAACCATTCAGAGAGACCGTACTTTGTGATGGCTTCAGCATAGAATTTTTCGTACTGTCCATTCTCTCTGAATATCTCGATTTCAGTGATTGAAACTTTGAGGGTTGATCTTCCACCGATGAGTACCTTGTTGATTCTGGAAGTTCGATATCTGAAATGTACTTTGTCTTTGCACCAGACTAAAGTAGATCGAGACACAATCCTCTTTTCCTCAACGATATTCTTTGCGTCTTCCCATAGCTGACGTTGAACTTCGATAGGAGTTCTTTTCAGCTTGGGGTCTTTCATTGATTGTTGAATGAGCCGGATGGCGAGTTTTCTGTCTTTTTCTTCAACTTCCCTTCTTTCAGCGATAAGACGTTCAGCTCTGAGGTGATCCTTGTATTCCTTTTGAGAAAGTTTGAACTTTGGAGGAACAGAAGGAAGTTGATCACGCTTCAGAATGATTCGCTGATCCTCGAACTTCTTTATTATCTCTTCTCTTCTTTTCTGATCCTCTTCACTTAGTTTTTGAGGAACCAAGGAAGGTCTGTTTGTATGAGAGAACATATGTTCTTCAGGTTCATCAGTCTCAGAGATCTAATCCAAGACTAGGATTATTTCTTCAGCTTTGGGAGCTGGGATTATTGTTGGTGAAGTCGCAGCTGTAGGAACTTCAGCGATATCCTCAAACAGGGGAGAGGACTAGCTGAAACACAGCGATCGTACAAGTAAGAACTTGGGTAGAACAGAGATAGAGAAAGAATGTGGTTGTGTATAGAGGTTTATGGAGAGGAGAGCTGATAATGTGTATAGAGGAGGGATGAGTGTAAGGAAGATTTAGTGTACCTGACAAACTGGCTTTGGAAGCAAGATCGTCATGTCATCGTCTTCAACGACACCTTTTCTTTTGCCTTTGTCAGCTTTAGACGCTGAAGGCTTTGATTTGGTCCGCTCCCCTGAAGGTTCGTTTATCACGATCCCTTTAAGAACTGTAGACCTCTGAGCAGGCTTGACGATAAAAGAGTCATCATCATCATCATCATCATCATTCTTTGGAGAAGAGGATGGTTCATCATCAGATAAGTCGATGGCTTCTTCATCTTCAACTTCAGATTCAGATTTTTCAGCTTCTTCTTCGAGTTGCTCCCCCTCAGATACAGAGGTAAGCTTCTCGGTTCCCTCAGGGTTTTCATCTCCCTGAGGTCCAGCGGTTGTGTCTTCATTTGTCTTCTCACCCTCTTCAGTAAGGGTGAGGTCTTCAGTCTTCTCCCCCCTGACAGATTCATCATGGGGAAGGTCTTCAGATATCTTCTCCCCCCTTCGTCATGATGAGTGGGGGAGGAATGGGAAGATTCAGCAGTAGGTTTGGGTTCCCTGTCTTCTTGGCCAGGGATCCCCATATAAGTTTCAATCCCTGCTACTCTGTCTTCTAGGCCAGTAATAGCAGGACTGATCTTCTCTAGATTATCTCGATCGGCCTCCGTGAATTGAGAAGTTGAGGTGGTCAGGTGATCAAGCACTTTCTGAACAATCTCTTTGACCGCAGAGACTTCAGACTTCACTGAATTTACTGAGGTGTTAACTTCAGTCTTTACAGCAGACATCTCTCCTTCTAGTTTTCCAACCGATGTCTTTAGCGTTGTGACTTCGCTGGACATGGTGTGAACTGATGTTTTGATGGCGAGGTAGTCTGGGTAGATGTCAGCGAGAACTTTGGCGAAGTCACCAAGAGTTTTATCAACCTTCTCCAAGTCAGCTTTGGAGGCTTTCCCTTCCACCACTGTTGTCAACTTTGTAAGATTCTCTCCAGCGTTTGTTACAGCTGAAGAGTTGTCGGAAAGAGTAGTGGTGAGACCTGTCAGCTTCGTCTCTAGGGTCTTCAGAGAGGTGTTGATGTCTCCCAAATTAGGACCTGTAACATATAAGTACATGTGAACAGAGGAAAGATCAGAAGTTTGGGGTTCAGTTACAGTGTATATGGGTTGGTGTATACCTGTAGGAGGATTGGTGAATTCATCGAAATCTCTGTGTCCTGAGAAGAGTTCCATGTCATCAGCTAAAGTGCGTGTACGCATAGTCATCTCTACAGGTCCTACGTCCATCATTCCTTGAAGAGTGTCAGCTTTAGCTTCTGGAGGAATGACAGGTGCTCCAGTGACAACTGGAGTTGAGTCCAATTGGGTAGAGGGAGAAACGAAGGTTGAGAAAGTTGGTTGGGTGCGGTGTTCAGCGTTGGATCCGCTGAGAATCACTTCTTCAGTCTGTGGAGAGACTGAAGGAGGTTGGGTAGGTTCCAAGTTTGTAACCTCAGCGTTTAGAGACGCTGAAGTTGGGATAGAATGGGTGGCTTGTTCAGCTGTGGCAAAGCGTACCACTGAATGTTCCTTCAGCTCTTCGAGATGAGCTGAGGAGTCTTTAGCAAGGGATTGCTGGGGTTGCTCCTTGGTTTTCTTAGTTCTTTTGGAACTAAGTTGGGTAGAAGAGTGTTTCCTTTTATGAAAAGGAATGGAGATAGCAGCTGGGGAATCAGCGGTGGGTTTGTCTGCTGAAAGAGCTGCAGAAGTCGAAGAAGTAGGGTTGAGAAGAGTTAAGAGTGTAGAAAGACGTACCTCATTTTCCACAGGTTTGAAGTCGAGAACCTTAGGGCCAACCTGATAGAGTTTCAGGTCACCCTCTTTTGGGTAGTTGTCCTTCAGGCCTGTTTAGAAGACGGCGCTGATGTCTTGGATACGGAACCCATGGAGATCGGTCAGCGGCGGAGTCTACTCTGAGTACCAAATCATCGTAGATAATTGAAGCCCAGTCTATGTGTAGACCTTTCAGCAAAGCGTATCCCATTGCTTGCTGAGGTTGAGCGGCTTGATCAGAGGAGCCGGTCTTTGCAGTCATGCAGCTGATTAAGTGAGCGAAGATGAAATTCATCTCGCTGGGCATTTTAGATTTCTTAATGAGGGTCAGCTTCTTCTCAGGCTTCTTGTCCCTCCCAGTTTCCCAAACATAGCCCATTGCATCGAAGAATGCAGTGATGGCTTCCCCATCTGAGTGTTTTCTTGTGGTCAGGGAGGGGAACAAAAGGTTTTTCTTTGGTGGCCAAGGGAAGGTTCAGGGCTTTGCGGATTATGGCAGGGGTGATTTTTATAGTGCCATATTCAGTATCACAGAGGATGCAGTCAATCGTCTTTGAAGAGTCTTTGGTTGATGGTAGCTGAGAGTGTCTGGCAGAATACCAGAACTGAGATAGCAGTAGCTGATGTGCAGGAGGTGTTATGGTCAGGGCTGTGGATAGACAACAATTTTTTAGGAAATTCACAGCATCATTCAGATGTGTGACTTGCTTTCGAGGAGGAAACTCGAGAAGCGCATAGAGGTTGATGGTTTTCGTCCAATCCAGTTCTTCAAGAGAGAACTTAACCTGAGGAGCCTTGATGATTTCCAATTCCTCAGTAGTATCAGCAGCAATGTTCTCAGCGATGGTGTTCCTGGCAGTGGAAATGTCAGTAGATGCCATTTCTGTATTATCAGTTCAACCAAAGATTAACAAATAAGAATAATCTTAATGTGGAAAGATTTTCCAATAAGATGGTTCGAATTTTGTCCATTTCATTCAGACGAAAAATGTCTTAATGAAGATTAGGGTTTTTCTTGTTTTTGAAAAAAAATGCAAACCTAATAAAAATCTTGTTTTCCAGTTTCTTTGAGAATTGGGATTCTGGAAAAACGTATGAAGAACAAGTTTAAGATTTTGCGTTTAAACTTGAAGAACAACCATGAAAGGTTGTGTTCATAAAACCATGAAAGAAATGATTTCATTTTAAAAAGTTTTTTTGTTTGATCTTATAAAAACAATGAGAAGATCATTAACAAGTTTAAGAAACAGGTAAATAACAGAAATATTAACCTGGTTCGTTTGAAGAAGAAGAATTTCTTGAAAACTTGAGAGGACAAATGCAACAGTAATTCTTTCTTGCTTGGAGGAGAAGTTTTTCGCATAAAAGAGAAATATAAACCCACAAAGTGTTTATATAGTGAGATTAGAGAGAGAGAAAAACTCGAGCGGGAAAGTTTTTCATCATGACACGGACACGTGTTTGCATTTGATTGGATGGTAAACGAAACGTGCAAACGTGTGTCAGAAAAAGAACGTGCCGGGGCTTATCCGTTGCAATGACGTCACAACTGTCCTTTCATATTCTAGGATGTCTCTGAGGTTTTGAAAACTCAGGGACACATTTGAAAACATGAAGCACTGAATAGAAATATCAGTGTTGGTTTTAGAAATTTCAAAGTATCGCTGATTAAGGAAGAGATATTCAGCGATGCAATTTGTTTTGAAATCTTGCATTTACATGCGATTGTCAGAGAGAGAAAAACATACCTTGATATCAGCGAATCAAGTTTATTCAGAGAGAAGATGATAGAACAGGTTATACAAGTTGATTTTATCCTATCGCTGATCAAATGTGAATCGCTGAAGATTTTACTCTTCAAAGTTCAGCATTCCAAGCTCGCTGATGAGAGTTGAATCTTGTCTCATCAAGAGGTTTGGTGAACAGATCAGCTAACTAATAATCAGTTGGGATAAAGTGAAGTTCTATATCACCATTCATCACATGATCTCTGATAAAATGATACCTGATTTCGATGTGTTTTGTCTTTGAGTGAAGCACTAGATTATTGGCTATAGCGATGGCACTTGTGCTGTCGCAATAGATTGGAATATTTGAGAGCTGTAGGTCATAGTCCAGTAGTTGATTTCTCATCCACAAGACCTGAGAACAACAGCTTCCAGCGGCTACATACTCAGCTTCAGCTGTGGAGGTGGACACTGAGTTTTGCTTTTTACTTGTCCAACTCACTAGCTTTCCACCCAGGAGCTGACAGCCTCCTGTGGTGCTTTTCCTATCCAATTTGCAACCTGCAAAATCACTATCTGAATAGGCGATTAGATCAAACCCTGAGTCTTTGGGATACCAAAGACCTAGGTTCGCAGTACCTTTAAGATATCGAAAAATTAGCTTTACAGCGGTCATATGAGATATCTTAGGTTCAGCTTGATATCGTGCACACAAACAGGTTGCGTACATAATATCGGGTCGGCTAGCTGTAAGATACAAGAGAGAGCCGATCATCCCACGGTACAGCGTGACATCAACAGGAATACCATTAGTATCCTTGTCTAGTGTCAGCGGTGGTGCCATAGGGGTTTTCATAGCTGAACTTTGAGTTAAGTCGAATTTCTTCAGCATATCTTTAACATACATTCCTTGATTAATGAAAGTTCCTTTTTCATTTTGCTTTATCTGAAGACCAAGGAAATATGTTAGTTCACCCATCATGCTCATTTTATACTCATCTTTCATTCTATCAGCGAAACGAGTACAAAGATCAGGGTTTGTAGAACCAAATATAATATCATCAACATATATCTGAACAAGAATGATATGACCTTTTACTTTCCTGAAGAAAAGAGTCTTATCAATTTTACCTCGCTCAAATTGTTCAATATGGATATAAGTAGATAGAGTGTCATACCATGCACGTGGAACTTGCTTTAAGCCATAAAGTGCCTTATCCAGTTTGTAAACATAACCTGGACGCTTAGGATCTGAGAATCCTGGAGGTTGTTCCACATAGACTTCTTCATTCAGCTTTCCATTTAGAAACGCTGACTTAACATCCATCTGATATACTTTGAAGTCTTTGTGTACAGTGTATGCTAAGAATAGACGAATAGATTCTAGTCTTGCTACTGGAGCAAATGTTTCTTCGTAATCTATGCCTTCCTCCTGTCTGTATCCCTGAGCAACAAGACGAGCCTTGTTGCGGGTTACAATTCCATGTTCGTCCAACTTGTTTCGATAGACCCATTTAGTGCCTATCACTGTCTTGTCAGTTGGTCTTCGAACAAGTTTCCAAACATTGTTTCTTTCGAATTCAGTCAGCTCTTCTTGCATGGCGCTGACCCAGTTTGGATCTTTGAGGGCATCATCTACTTTCTTTGGTTCAGTCAGAGAAATAAAGTTAACAGATAAACAAATATTACCTGCACTTCGTCGAGTCTGAACACCAGCGTTTGGATCACCTAGAATTTTATCAATTGGGTGATTTACAGTCCATCGCTGAGCCGGAGCGTGAGACGCTGACTCAAACTGAACTGGAGGAGCTGAAGATAAGGCTTCAGCAGCTTCTGGAGTATCAGCCAAGAGAGGAATGGTGCAGTTGTCATTGTATTCACTGATTGCTGAGAAGTAGATGGAATGTCTGAGACATTTGGTTCAGAAGCAGGTATAGTGTTTAAAGGAACAACTGAGACCCATGATGTTTCAGCTTCACTATTCTGCATGTTTGGAATGATAGTAGGACTATCATCTTCAACTGTATGAGTATGAGTGGGAATATCTTCTGAATCACCAAGATGAGAAAACATCCATTGATTCACTTCTTCAGTATCAGCGGACGGTTTAGAGTTCGCTGAACGGGATTCGTCAAACGTGACATGAATAGTTTCTTCTACAGTTTGTCTTCTTCGATTGAAGACTCTGAAGGCTTTGGAGACTGAGAGTATCCAAGAAAGATTCCATCATCATCCTTAGGATCAAACTTTCCAAGGGCATCTCTGTTGTTCAGTATGAAACACTGACATCCAAAGATGTGAAGAAAGATGGTTGAAGGCTTTCTCCCATGATAAAGTTCATAGGCTGTTTTATTGAATCTTTTGACTATCAGCGACCTGTTTTGTGTAAAACAAGTAGTGTTGACAGCTTCTGCCCAAAACTGAGTAGGCAGGTGAGAATCGCTGAGCATTGAGCGTGCAGCTTCAATAATTGTTCTATTTCTTCTTTCAGCGACTCCATTTTGTTGCGGTGTTCTCACTGATGAAAAGTTGTGAGAAATACCCTTACTCTCAAAGAAGGAATCAAGAGAACTGTTTTTGAATTCAGTCCCATGATCACTCCTTATTGAGCGAACGGTCAAGTCGTTCAGGGTTTCCATCTTTCGAACAAAGGTGATGAGTTCTTCAGGGGTGTCACTCTTGGAACGGAGAAACATAACCCATGTATAACGAGAGAATTCATCAACTATGACCAGTGTATATTTCTTTCCAGCGATGGATTGTTTGTTAACAGGGCCAAACAAATCAATATGGAGAAGTTGTAGAGGGGATGACACTAGGGAGACTTGCTTTGACTTAAAGCTTGCTTTGTTCTGCTTCCCTTTCTCACATGCTGAACATAAAGACTCTTTGGCGTATGAGTGCTGAGGTAGACCAATGACTAACTCTTTTGAAGAAAGAGTATTCAGTGTCTTGAAATTCAGATGAGAGAGCCTCTTATGCCATAGCCAGTTGACATCAGATGAGGCTTTTGAGAAGAAACAGGAGTTCTCAGTGGTTGTTGAGTCCATGTTTCTTACATAAACATTTTCCAAACGATAACCGTTGAGAGCTATCTTCTCCTTTTTGTTAGTGACAAAGCAGGATTCCTTGGTAAAGATTACCTTGTTATCCTTGTCGCAAAGCTGACTGATGCTTAAAAGATTATGCTTCAGCCCTTCAACATATGCGACTCTTCTGAAGGTTGTTGTACCATTAGAGAGTACACCAAACCCTCGGGTATGTCCTTTTCCATTTCCACCAAAAGTCACAGAGGGAACCTTCTCTTCCTTGTATCCAGCGAGCAGGCTTTTCTTTCCAGTCATGTGTCTAGAGCATCCGCTATCGAGATACCAGATACCCTTCTTAACCTGCATTACAAAGGAAGATTATTTTTTCTTAGGTACCAACTTCACCATGTGTACACGTTTGTCAGTGGAAGTAGTAGGAATGGAAGATTCAGCAGTCTTTGCAGCATTTGAAGATTCAGCTTTGTCATTCTTCATTTTGGTTAATTTCTTAACCTCAGTGGTCTTCTTTGCCTTGGGGGCAGTGATCTTCACCTTAGCTATCTTTTCAGCTTTGGTGGCTGTGGGGCACTTACTAGCAATATGATCAGTAAGTCCACAGTGATAACATTTCCTATAACTAAAAGTTATAGGACCATTTGAATGCCGAGCTTTAGATTTTGAATTAGAAGTACCAGCACCAAGTAAGCTGTTGGCTTTTGAAATGGGAGGAACTTTCAGTTCTTCGGATTTCTTACCAGAGACATCCACTCTGATTCTAGGAGTAGATCGTTGAATAGATCCACGCTGAGTAGATCCAGAGATCTGATTCCTTGATACAGAGGGATGAATCACTAAAGCTTTAGAAGCATTCAGCTTATGTACTAAGGTACCCTTATGAGGATTTTGGTTAAAAGCAATTCCTTTACCTTTATCTTTAACGACAGAGGTAGGTTTTGAATAAACCATTTTCTCTTTACCTTTTGAAGAGGTAGAAGTTTCCTCAGAGATAGGCGGTCTGGAAGAGGAACACTGAGAGGATGAAGTATCAGCGACTGAGGATACGAAAGTTCCAAATAAGAGCATGGAACGATCAGTGGTTGGTTCTGGATTATCAGCTTTGTAACCAAGACCACGTTTATCACTCAGGGGAATCTGAGACTTAATTATCTCAGTGATCTTTGTTGAAGAATTACACCATCCTTCAACAGTAGCTTTTTCAGCTCTTAAAGCAGAGATAGCTTCTTCGCGCTCGATTTTGACTAGCTGATTTAAATGCACTTGATCTTTAAAATCTTCTTCAATTTTAGAAAGCTTTTCTATTTGAAGGTGAAAGTTTTTAAGCTGTTCAACGAGATCAAGGTTTTGATTTTCAACTACAGTTTTGCCATTCATGGCTTCATATAAACTTCTAGTAAAGAGATCGATTTTACGAAGACTATCAGCTTCATCAATATTTCCAATATTTGTAAATAAGGAAGGTGATACCTGAATAGCAGAGGTTGAAGTGGAGGGAATGTCTGAACTTTCTTCCTCATCTTCAATCTTTGCCATAAGACACAGATTGGCTTCATCATCTTCAGAGTCAGATGATGATTCTTCTTCATCAGAGGCAGCCCAATCATAGTTGGCCATCAGGCCTTCGCCTTTCTTCTGAAAGCTTTTCAGCTTTGCATACTTTTCTTTTAGCTTGGCATATTTGTCATCTTTATTCCTGGGAATAAAGGATTTCTTGGGAAACGCTGAGTTTCTCGAAACTTTCTTAGACCTGCACTCGTTAGCAAAATGTCCTATCTTTTCGCAGTTAAAACAAGTAGCAGTAGCCTTATCAACAGGAGCTGATGATCTTGGCTTGTCAGTAATAGAAAGAGGTTTATTCTTTCTGAACATTTTCTTTTTGGCGAATCTCCTGAACTTTTTAGTGAGGAGAGCCAAAGATTCATCATCATCTGAAGAGTCAGAATCTGATGACCTTTCAGAGTTACTTTCTAACTCAGTGATAGTGACCGAGGGTCGCTGAGTGGAAGGTTCTTCTGAGATTAAAGCAACAGGGGTGCTTTTGGAATCTTTTACAAGATTCTTCTTAAGATGACTCGATTGCTTATGATTCAGCATCGTGCCATATAAGGTAGCAAGGGTTATTGATCTTAGATCCTTTGACAGCTTGACTCACATAGAATAACTGTCCCAACTTTCAGATAAACATTCTAAAAACTTTGTCAGCACTTCAAAGTTAGAATATTCCTTACCAACAATTTTTAGATGTATTAATAAACAGTTAAAACGTTGGTGAACTTCAGAGAGAGTTTCATTCTTACTACAAATGAAACTTTCGTACTGTCTTACCAGGTTGATCTTTCGAGAGTCCTGGACTTCAGACGTACCTTCATATTGAACACATATTGTGTCCCACATAGCTTTTGAGGTTTTCAGGTTCATGACGGAATGGTAGACTTCGTCAGGAAGAGCCATGGATAGTATGGATCTGGCTTTTGTGTCGATAGCCACTTTCTTCTTATCTTCGTCATTCCACATATGAACTTCCTTTGGAATCAGCCTTTCTGGAATAGAAGGTCTATTCTCAGCGGCTGGAACTGCAACATCAATTCTTACAAGAATATATGGGCCGTTTTCAAGATAGTACGTCATAGTAGGGTCTACACCTTCTAAGAAGAGAATCATCCTATTTTTCATAGATTAAAATTATCTCTGGAGAATCTAGGGGGTTTTGCAAGAGAACCATTGTCAATATAGTTAGTGTTTGTGTTGGTAGCCATTTTCAAAAATAGCAAGGAAGAGATATCTTAGTATAGATCAGATCTTGTTTATGAGATTAAACAAATCCGCTCTGATACCACTTGTTGGTCCCGAAGGGCTATACAAGTTTGTAGAAGGGGGGGGGGGGGTTGAATACAAACACACAGATTTTACTTTTCTAAATTGTTTATTGATAAATCATTAACAATTTACAGCTTGTTGCGGAACAAGATTAAGGATAAACCTAAATCTAAACAAGTTGGAACACTAAGTTTCTTGCACTAAGAAAGAGAAGGAAATTACTAATAATAACCTATCTCAAGATAAGAAGGATGAACTTGTCCAGAGTTAGCAAGTTACTTCAAAATGAAGTGGGCTCATCATCTTATATACTGCATGCATTTAATGCATTGCAGTTTACACTTTACACGTGGCAGCAACTGATTGGTTGCATGTCATTGACCTTTGTTGACAACCTTAGTAGCCGCATGTTTGAACAGTGTAGTATCAGAGTGATTGTACGATTTCAGAAAATAAGGAGGTTCTTTTCTGACATATCGTATGGAGACGTGCAAGGGTGGTTAAGACAAAAGTACTTTGTATGGAGGACTTCATGATCAGCTTTTCGTTGATTCAGCGGTTCATCATTCTATGTCAGCGATAGCTGAAGTCCTGTACTTGATACTTCACGTTGAGTGGATAAATCTGAGTCTTCGCTGATCCGCATCAGTTCATTAGGAGACTTGTCGCTGGTTCTTGAGCTTGATCTTCGACTTCAGCGTAGAACCTATGTTGACGTGAAACTTGTCTTCAGAGATCATAAGTAAACAACTAACTTATCAGCGATCACCATAAGTACTGAACAGACTCAGAGCATTATGGTGAACAGTGTTCACTGAATGTTTAATCTAAAGAGCGAGAGTTCCTATCAGCGGTACTGTAAGATCTTAGTACTTATCAGCGATAGTGAAACTCTGATACATATTGTTTACTTACAATTTTCACTAAGTATATAAGAGAGGGTCATTATCAAATCACTGAGGGTTTGGATCAACAATCATTATCGGTATCTGAGTTGTCAAAATCAGATATATCCACTGTGAAAACGTGAGTTTCGTCATCAGCAACTCCAACAAACCGTCTTCCTTCGTCTTCTACTTCTTCTTCTTCTAATCCTTGCGTCTCCGGAACAAATTCGGGATAATAGTCATTAAGACCATATGTATGATCCGGATTAAATGTTGCGTCATATGACGCCTCAAATTGAGAACTCTCACCGACATGGGTTTCGTCATCACCTTCATCCTCACCTTCGTACTGACCTTCGTCATCACCTTCATCCTCACCTTCGTCATCACCTTCATCCTCACCTTCGTCATCACCTTCGTTGCACATCGATGGAACGACATACACAAAAAGAGCTGGGGGACTGTCTGACTCGAGTGCAAATTGCATAAAATCAGAAACATGTCCATCGTCGGTTAACTCGAAGATTGAGCCATCATTCATGTACACTAACTTGGTTTCACCAACAGTAGAACGTTCAATACCACATTTTTCAATGGCATAAGCAAGCAACTTCTGATGTGTAGTGTTTACTTTCAGTTTCACACCTTGCTTAGATTTATAAGCAAAATCCCACACATCGTTATGTTGCACCCATTCACCATCGAAACAAAAATATAGCTTAGCTTTTTCAACATGTGAACTCATTTTTCAGTAGAAAGAAAAGGATTCAAATGATGAAATCAGAAAGAGATGTGCTTTAAATGGTGAAGAGATGAAATGAGATGTAATTCAAATGGCTTACAACTTACTGATTTTATATATGAAAGAGATGTGATTCCAAACATACAATTGAATTCACAAACGTACATCCCAACCATACAATTGAATTATCATGGAATGCATGCCAAAAAACCCCAAAAAGGAATCACATTATAACTCTAATCCGTGGGCCACGGATATAATGTATTGCCCACGGAATTATAATCTGTGGTCCACGGACTTAGCGTCTTGCCCACGGATAAGTCAAATTTTGTAAAAAAATCCGTGGTCCACGGGTAAGCCCACGGGTTTTCAGGGTATTTTTGTGAATTGGGAGAGAGAAAGGGCATTTCGATGAAACGTTAGTCAACTTGGGACATTTTAATTAATTTCCCTAAAGTATTTGGTCCTTAATTTTTTTAAGGTAATTTCTAAAACAAAACTATAAAAATAACTATTTTTTTAAAAAACTTATAAAACAAACCATCCATCTCTCCTTTAATTTTGGTTGAAAAGAGATAGACCCACATCTTTCATATTTTTTTCTGAAAAAAAATAAAAATATTAGATTTCTGAAAAAAATACATATGACAAGACCCGGCATGAAATATTCCTGAAAAAGATCCGATGTGACGTGACACTAAAAAGCAAAAGTGGAAAAATACAAAGGAATCTTACATCGAGATCATAATATCGCGTCGGTCAGTGAGACCAGCGTCGGTCGGCGCGAGGTCAACCTTGCTAGCGTTGACCACTATTTCGTCTTTTCTCGTTTTCGATTTTTTTCTTCCTCTTCCTCTTCTCAAACTTAATCTAACTATATTTTTTTAGTAAAACATCTAACTAATAACTCAAATTAAAAGAAGACATTTAATTTAATTTAATTTAATTAATCTACCTATTTTTATTATTTAAGACATTCCATTAATATTTTATAATTTGAAAATAATTACTACAAATACCAACTAACTTTATTACCATCTAACTTATTATTACCTAATTTTATACATAACTTTATTATCATCTAACTTATTACCACCTATATTTTTTTACATTTAATCTAACTACATTTTTTTAATAAAAAATCTAACTAATAACTCAAATTAAAATAAGCCATTTAATTTAATTTAATTTAATTAACTTAATCTACCTATTATTATTATTATTATTATTTAAGACATTCCATTAATATTTTATAATTTAAAATAATTACTACAAATTCATACTGTAACATCCCCTGTCCACGTGGTTCGGAATGGACGATGTCACTAACGGGACTTAACATAATCACACAGCTAATTCAGAGCTATTTATAAACCTCAAAAACGGATTACAGTTTTTTAATCATATTTTACAACCCAAAATATTACATCTCAAAAAGTTGTTATAAACATTAAACGCTTTTATAATAAGACAAGTCTAAAGACTCCAAAACTTCACGCTCAATCTCAAGTCCTGTCCCCATCAATGTCATTTGGAACCTGTCGTGTCAGAAAACAATAAACACGACTGAGCACAAAGTTCAGTGAATGGATTGTAATATAAATTCGGAAATAATAATAAACACATAGCGGAAGACTTAAAATTCATGTAATTCAAAAAAGATGTTCAGTAATATTCAAAATCAAGAATCACAATAACGGTTTGCATTTTAACTTCAAAATGTAATATAAACCAATTTCGTCAATTCCTGTTCAAGTGTTCGTGGGGTGGCTGTAATAACCGTGATCTTGTTGGAAAGAATTAAAGTTTGAGGGAAATTTATAAGGTTATAAAGAGCAGGGACCATTTTGTAAATTCAACAAAGGGTATAAAAAATCTATTTGGGGCACAAAACCCTAGAGAGAGGGGGAATCCTTCTTGTTGGCGGCTAGAGAGAATAGAGAGAAGAATAGGAGATTTTTGGTGTTCAAGTGCAATAGAAGAAGAAGAGTATCAATCATCAAAATTGGAAGATAAAGTGGATTGGGTTTTCATCCTACATTCCTATCAGGTAATCTCCACTCTCAGATTTCCACACCATACTAGATTGTTGGATTAATTGAGGGTTTGATGAAAAGTTGAGAATGATAGTTTAAGAAGGGTTTAGACATCATCTTGATGTCTATTTTGTCAAGAGCATAATAAGAAATAATGTAAATAGCTGATGTTTGAGTATTAGCTCTTAAATCTCTATGTCGAGGGCTTAACAATTGATTTCGGTCCCAAGAAAAGACTCAGTCGCCGTCCGGTAAGTTGTAAGAAGTACCCGGACAAAGTGTCCGGATAGGGTATGTACCCGGACAGTGTTACCGGGTAATTCCTGGTTAGCGTGTTTCCGGATAGTAGTATCGTCCGAAAAGTAGAGGAGTCCGGATAGCAGTATCGTCCGGAAAGTTGGGTTGTCCGGAAAGCAATTCGGTACCCGGTAACTTAATACCCGGACCTCGTGTCCGGTAAGTTCCAATATACTAGTACCCGGTAAGGGTTTAGGGTTAACACCCGGTAAGTGGTAGTATCCGGTAAGTTAGTACCCGGAAAGTGATCAGCCAGCTTATACTTTATCCATGTATTCAGGTATTTCACTTGAAGGTCAGAAGCAAAGTAAGGAAAGATAGTAAAAGACGCCAGGTGAGTTTTTCTAACTAAAATACGTGTTTTTGAACATGTTTTCAGAAGGAAGTGAATGAGTAAAATTGCTATGTTTATTTGCATGATTTTACTTGTTTGAAAGTTTATATGAGATGTATGCATACATTGTGTTAGACGTAAATTGGCTAAGACGGGAGGTAGACCCGCCAGTGCTTATGCCGGGAAGGTGACCCGTTTATGCCATGGAAGGGAGTATCCAGTAAGGCAGTGTGAGACTGACTCGTTGTCACTTTCGGGTGACTTCAGGGTGCCATTTATGAGTGCGGATTTATCCGTGAGAGAGTTTTACGAAGAGATATGTGAAAGTTGTTTTTTTATATATGAAAGTTTTATATGCAAAATTTATAAACTGTTTTAACTGATTTTGAGAACTGTCAGGAGGGAGCTCACTAGACCTCATGGTCTAACCCTTGCATTTTCCAAACTAAACCTTTTCAGGTAAGAAGGTAGTTGGAGGCTCTGGCAAGTGAGCTGAGCGTGCTAGTCAATAAGTGCAGTTAGAGGCAGTGCCACTATCGATTCAGCATTTAGTTTATTCTCAGTTGTGTATAGGTTGTTTCCGCCAACCTAATTTTGAGACTTATGTAAGAAATTTTGGAACCCGATTTTGGGATATTTCGTTTTATATGAATCACATGCTTTATTTTAGACTGGGTTGTTACAATTGGTATCAGAGCCATAGTTTAAGGGATTTAGGTGACCGGACGGGCCTAAACTTAAACTTTGGGAGTAGAAATCACAACCGAGAATCAGGAAATGCTTTAGGAGGACACTATTATAGAAATAGGACTAATAGGGTACCGAGGACGGTCATGTAAGGTAAGTTTGGGATTACACCTGGCCTGTGTAATTGCAAACTTACAGGTACATGTATGTGCTTAATCTGCCTTATTCTTCCGGAATTGTAGTCTTAAGCTAGTATTATATGTCGTGTTCCAGTAATCTAGAGTGTCAGCAAGACCCTGAGGGGTAGACTGAGACCCCTTATTGGGGAAGTATCATGAGAGATCATTTATGATGTGATGTATGTATACATCGTAGAGAAGAAATGTTGTATAGAATGTTATGAGTCGTCTAGAGGTAGATCTTCGTGGATTTGAAGAGGACGGATGATTGATTTTTGAGTAAGACTCCTGTTTCTGGAGAATCCCAGTTCTAGTAATCGTGGGATAGATCAGTTCAGATGGTAAGGAAGGGCAGTGTCGAGATCTTATAAGGGTCAATTCAAGAGCGAGCAGAGGATTAGAACTCTGACTCTTTAGTCGAGTTGTTTAGTGGCAAGATCATTGAAGAGAGATTTCTGTAGAGGACTGAAAGCGTGTAGAGGTACAATATGAGATGAATTTGTCAAGACGGAAATAGTATGAAATAGTTGAGTAAGTAGACCGTTGAATGTATGTATAGCAAGTTGTTGCAAGGCCGAGAGGGCGACCACTGGTCGAAAGTAGAGTGTCAATGATATGTTGCGTAAGTAAAGCGATTGACCTTGTCTGAGTAAGTAGCCTTCAATTGCAAGTAGAGTTTCATGCATTGAGTTCGTACATGTGTACATGAGATTTTTCATAAGTAAAGTAAATGTGTAAATATCAAATTTGATCGGATATGAGTCGGCGTATGCAAGCGTTTGTTTAAAGAAAAATGCAAATCCATTTACATCGCACAATGAAGTCTTGAGGTTACGAATTGCAAAATATTCCACTTTTTTCATGATAAGTTAAATAGTTGCAAAAAAAACAAATTCAAGAAAACGTTTGAATGCCAAACTTTTATAACCAAAATGAGTATTGACATGTTGAAGTTATATAAATGAGTGTGAGAACCGACTGGTTTACTTCGTGTCGGTAATTCCTTTCAGAATTTTTTAGTATGAAAAGATTTTCATCCAATATATATTTATGTCGTAACAACATATTTTGGTTGAGTAACATTAAGTTTTAAGGAAAGTTGCATGCAAACGATTCTCGAGATCGTTGTGCAGGGCATTGAAGTTATGTGAATGTTGGGGTCGTGTGTACCCAAAATGTTTCCAAGTGTTGTTTCTTTAAAATGATAAAAAGTGTGAAATGATTTATTTATCGCATTGTCATGCATGAAGGCTATGAACTCACTAGGTCGTAGAGTACTAGATTTTATGCTAAGGAAGAACTCCTAGAGTGTAGAGGTGTTGGACAAATCAGGGGAGAATGTTTGTAGTTTTGGTATTTGTGTTCAAGAGGAGAGGTGAGCAGTGGAAGAGACGGAAGTGGACTTTAGTGCCGGTTGTATGAGGGTTTGTACCCTTGTTCGATGACCGGAAATACCGTTGCCGAAGGACAGTTTTGTCCGGAGGAAAGACTAGAAGTCATCAAGGTGTTGGTATTAGCAACTCGTTATGAGTAGTGTGGTGAAGTAGGAATGAAATATCCTCGACGTCGAATGAGAGTTTTAAGGTAATCTTGTAATATTGACGTTGCACGTGTAAGTTTGAAAGGAGGACGACGGGATGTGTAGATGATCATGACATGTTGGAAGAATTAGGTTCTGTTAGGAACCTTTGTTGACGGAAAAGTTAGGAAGGCATCCACAGGTCGACCATTATTATTAAAGTCGACTGCTATTTATATGTCTGGAGTTGAAGGCGTTGTCAAGAGGTTGAAAGCGGAGATAATTACCACATAGTGGGTAAATGTTAGAGGTCGTTCTGGAAAGATGTATCCATAAGGATGGAACATCTCGTGTGGGCGTATAGATCATATCGATCTGTGAGGGATTGTGCCCTGTCTATGTAATGGTTTGGAATCGCAAGGAACTAGCAAGAATCGAATATGTTTGAGTTAGTCGGGAACTCCTGAGTTATTGATCTAGAGTTGGCAAAAGACAAAGTAGCGAGATAGACTCGGTTATTTATGCGGGAGAATATGAAGGCAAGTTCGAGTTGTGTACGAATGACCATGAGAGACCTGGTTGGCAGTGTGTTATATAGGTGGAGAATGTACGGTTAAGTAGTGTCATCAGTTGCCAAGATAAATGTGCCAGCCAGTGTTGTAGTAGTGTGATGTTAGAAAGAAGAAGCATTAGATGAAAGCCTTTTCGAGGACTTCGGATGAGGTATACGATTTGTTAATCAAGTTGTTGGAGCACGTGGGTTGTAAGTTGGCGTTGTGTTATGGATATCATCGGGATAGAATGTCGGAGCGGTAGTGGGTGGTTACCCAAATGAGAAACCAAGTGTTTTTGGTTGTGTGAGTCGCTAAGTAAGTATATTTTTGGAATCATTGGAAGTTTAAAGAAGATGATGGGAGTGTTAGTCAAAATGTGGTGTAGTAGATACGAAATCTTTAAAGAATGTGAGTTGCTTCTTATGTGTGAAAGAATTGTTCGAGAAAATAATAGTTGGAGATCAAAGAATGTGTAGTAACTTCGAACACTGGTGTCGCTTCAAGATGACTTGGTTGAATGCCTAAGTTAGAAATTTGGTGCAACTGTTTGGTTATGAATAGAAAGGAGAAAGTGTTATCAGCATGTGGAAAGGTCGGGAGAGAGGGGCAAGTAATGTTTGGCGGGCGTGCTCCACGCTAACGTGGGGAGGTGAAGATCGTATGTCGAAATAAATGAGAAGGTGGGAAGTAGTAAGCTTGACAGTAACACCGAGAGGTGGAGTAGTGTGCGTAGATTGCCATCGGTAAGTGTGCGAACTTCTAGAAAGAGTGTTGAGGAAGGGGATTTGTGTATGTCTTGTGCAGGAAAGAAGTGGATAAGGCAGTTGAATGATTTGAGTTAGTGTCGTTGTGAGAAATGTTCAAACAAATTGGTCATCCAGTGATAAGCTATTGGGAATGGTTTTGTGTGTGCATGATTACTCCTCCTTGTCGAGTGAGGGTAACCGAAGTTATGCTACATGTGACTAAACGCTTGTGGCAAGCAGTGGGGAATTGATGTGTTTTCAGGATAAGTTCAATTCGGATAGGTGAACACTTCAATGAGGGATCATGGAAGTTTTCTGCTTTTGGTCACGTATAAGTGTGGAGTGATAAAGGGGTGAGAACGTATGAATTAGTTGTCGAGCCATAGCCGATGTGATTTGGGAAGGGAGTATAATCGGCTTAGTCGTATGTCGATTGGTAGAAGTAATCTAGAAAATTTATGTACTCCGAGGAGGGAACTCTCACGTGTGAGTTCAGCGGGATGTGTAAGGGGGGCCTTGTGCCAAGTTGTCAAGTGAGTGATTATTCCTGGCTAAAGATTCTCGTTGTTGTGGCGGGGAAATTCCGCAAATTTCTTTCTCTTAAGGAAGTAAAGAGGTACGAGAGACCTTAATTAGACGTGTTTAAAACCGTGAGTTCCAGTATGTGGACGGAAGCGAGCAAATTGAGGTGCGACTGGCCGTGGAAGTATCAGGTGATATTTAAGCGAGTATAGTGATCGGAGAGGTTACAAGTATATGGTACATGAGGGCACGTTATAGCAAAGGGGTGACGCATCGAGGGCGGTTCCAAAGTTTGGAGTACGGATATGTTTCCCATCCGAACGGTTTGGGATAAGCGAGTTGAACTATGTTGGTTAGACTGAAAGGCATAAGACACCTGGACCCCGAGTTTGAGAAAGGGGCAACTTGATGTGGAAGACGACCTGTAGTGAAGTGGACTACGTTTTGGAACCATTGAGGTTATGGAAGATGTATAAATAGTGCACGATCTTGTGGTGCCAGATGAGTTTTTGGGAGGAATTCATAGTGTGATGCACGTCTCTTTTATGGAGAGCCGATGTGGGAAGTGAGATGATGGCGACCTTGCAAGAAATACATATGATAAAAAGTTGACTTTTGTCATTAGTGAGCGAGTTAGAGCAGCGTCATACAAGTTAGACTTGCCGGAGGAACTAAAGGGAGTTCGTCCAACGGTTCATGTCTCAAACTTAAAGAAGTGTTTGGCAGAAACAGATGTGGCTGTTCCTTTAAAGGACATCAGCGTCACTGAGAAATTGACTTACGAGGAAGAACCGATAGAGATCATAGACAGTAAAGTTCATGAAACACGGAATAAAGAGGTTCGACTAGTAAAGGTTCAGTGGAAGTATCATTAGGGACGGGAGGCAACTTGGAAGGTGGAATCGGACATGAAGTCCAGGCACCCACATTTTTTCGAAAATGGAATTCCGGGGAGGGAATTCTTTTGAGGGGGGGAGTATTGTAATAACCTCGATCTTGTTGGAAAGAATTAAAGTTTGACTGAAATTTATAAAGTTGTAAAGAGTAGGGACCATTTTGTAAATTCAACAAAGTGTATAAAAGAAATCTATTTGGGGCAAAAAACCCTAGAGAGAGGGGGGAATCATTCTTGTTGGCGGCTAGAGAGAATAGAAAAAAGAGAAGGAGATTTTTGGTGTTCAAGTGCAATTGAAGAATAAGAGTATCAATCATCAAAATTGGAAGATAAAGTGGATTGGGTTTTCATCCTACATTCCTATCAGGTAATCTCCACTCTCAGATTTCCACACCATACTAGATTGTTGGATTAATTGAGGGTTTGATGAAAAGTTGAGAATGATAGTTTAAGAAGGGTTTAGACATCATCTTGATGTCTATTTTATCAAGAGCATAATAAGAAATGATGTAAATAGCTGATGTTTGAGTATTAGCTCTTAAATCGCTATGTCGAGGGCTTAACAGTTGATTTCGGTCCCAAGAAAAGACTCAGTCGCCGTCCGGTAAGTTGTAAGAAGTACCCGGACAAAGTGTCCGGATAGGGTATGTACCCGGACAATGTTACCGGGTAAGTCCTTAGCGTGTTTCCGAATAGTAGTATCGTCCGGAAAGTCGAGGAGTCCGGATAGCAGTATCTTCCGGAAAGTTGGGTTGTCCGGAAAGCAATTCGGCCACTTGATCCCACATGCCCTTTGCCGTTTCTTTATAGCTGTCGATAGCTGTATAGATCGGGTTTGGAAGGGCTTGAACAAGATATCTCTTTGCATGCTTTTCACCTTCGATCATGCCTCTTTCATCTTCGGTCATTTCGACGATAGTCTTTTTCGTACTACGAGCTACAGCAGTTGCAGTTGCTGCTATGTCATTCATCGGCCAAGGGATTGGACCATCTTCAAGAGCTCTCTTGATGTACTCGTAGTTGTCCTTGGACTCTATGAAGAGCATGAACCTGTCGCGCTGTTGGCTGTACTCATTTGGAAAGAGTCATGGTGGTTTGGAGTCGGTGCCGATTGCAAGAACTTCGCGCGAAGTAGACATCTTTGGTTGCAACGGAGTGATCGTCAGACGTGTGGATTGATTCAAAGTGTAAACCTAACGCAAGGCACTATGAGTGGGATCCTAATGCAGGTTCTACGATAGATATGAACTAAGAGTGAGCTTACTGGATAGGAATCCAAATAAGAGTCTGATCTGGAAGTATCCGGATCAGATTAATTAAGAACAGTTCAAAAATCACACAGGTATCCGGATAAACTGAAGAATTCGGATAGCTTAAGTTTTCCGGAAAAACAAAAGTTACTGGATAAGAAAGGTGTCCGAGTACTATGAAGTAAAGACGTACCGGATTATGATACTTTCCGGAAACAATTAACGAATACAAATACCGGGTAAACAGAGTTTCCAAATGAAATTGATTACCGGAAACCTTGGCTTCTCCGGATAAAATACTTTACCGGAAAGTGCTGGGTTTCCAGAACAAATTACCCGGAATGATTGAGAGTATGAGGAATTACCCGGAATGATGACTTACCCGGAATGATGACTTACCCGGAAAGCAGAACGAACCCGGATGAAATAACACAAACGTCCGGACAGTGTGGATTTGTCCGGAAACCACGGCTGTGTTATCCGGACTCTGCGGCTGTGAGTTTTCAATCGCTTGGGAATCAACTAGGGTTTCTCCAAATCGATCCTGAAAGATTAGGAACAATGCCAAACACAAAAATAACACTAACCCAATCGATTTTAAAGCAAAACAACAAGTTTTGATGGTAAAAATGTGATTTTTGATGAAGAACTCAAACCAAAACTTTTGATTTTGATTTGCTTAATTAACCACTCAAATGGACGAATTAGGATGTGAAAATTTGCAGAATGACTTATAACAATGATGCTAACACAACCCAATAAACAGAAACAATCAATTTTATCAGAATCGAGATTTTGATTTTTCAAGAATACACAGTCGTGAAAAGTCCAAATCTTACCAGAATTCAATAGGAAGGCTTTGAATCAATCTCGTCCGTCGGCTCTGATACCAATTGTGGGTCTCAGATCCGTGCAACAATAATGAAATCAAATAGATAAACAATGTATGTAACGATTTCAACTGGTCATCTCTGATTAAGCTTTCAATATGAGAGAATTACAATAAGAGTGAAATAAAGCAAATGAGACAACTAGCCTATTTTCTAAGGTTAAGCTATCCTTATATATGGTGGGCCCGTGGTTAACAAGCCCACGGCTCGTTCACTAATTAAACTCAAATTAAACAATTACAATTTAAATCCTGAACTTTAAATCAACATAAAACTGACCCTAACAGTTTTCATAGCTGAACTCTGAGTTAAATCAAATTTCTTCAACATATCTTTAACATACTTTCCCTGATTTATGAAAGTTCCTTTTTCATTTTGCTTTATCTGAAGACCAAGGAAATATGTTAGCTCACCCATCATACTCATTTTATACTCTGCTTTCATTCTATCAGCGAAACGAGTACAAAGGTCAGGGTTCGTAGAACCAAATATAATGTCGTCAACATATATCTGAACAAGAATGATATGACCTTTTACTTTCCTGAAGAATAGAGTCTTATCGATTTTACCACACTAATTTTTTTCAATATGGAGATAAGTAGAGAGAGTGTCATACCATGCACGAGGAGCTTGCTTTAAGCCATAAAGTGCCTTATCCAGTTTATAAACATAACCTGGATGCTTAGGATCTGAGAATCCTGGAGGTTGTTCCACGTAGACTTCTTCATTCAGCTTTCCATTGAGAAATAATGACTTAACATTTATTTGATACACTTTGAAGTCTTTGTGTACAGCGTAGGCTAAGAATAGACGAATAGATTCTAGTCTTGCTACTGGAGCAAATGTTTCATCGTAGTCTATACCTTCCTCTTGTCTGTATCCCTGAGCAACAAGACAAGCCTTGTTGAGGGTTACAGTTCCATGTTCGTCCAACTTGTTTCGATAGACCCAATTAGTGCCTATCACTGTCTTGTCAGTTGGTCTTCGAACAAGATTCCAAAATTTGTTTCTTTCAAATTATGTCAGCTCTTCTTGCATAGCGCTGACCCATTTTGGATCTCTGAGGGCATCATCTATTTTCTTTGGTTCAATCAGAGAAATAAAGTTAACAAATAAACAAGTATTACATGCACTTCGTCGAGTCTGAACACCAGCGTTTGGATCACCAAGTATTTGATCAATTGGGTGATTAATAGTCCATCGCTGAGCCGGAGGATGAATCGCAGACTCAACCTGAACTGGAGGGGCTGAAGATGATGCTTCAGCAACTTCTGGAATATCAGCCAAGAGAGGAGTAGGTGCAGATGTCATCACATTCACTGATTGCTGAGAAGTAGATGGAATGTCTGAGATAGAAGGTTCAGAAGCAGGCATAGTTTTTAAAGGAATAACTGAGACCCATGAAGTTTCAACTTCACTAGTCTGCATGTTTGGGATGATAGTAGAACCATCATCTTCAACGGTATGAGTATGAGGAGTGGGAATATCTTCTGAATCACCAAGATGTGAAAACATCCATTGATTCAGTTCTTCAGTATCAGCAGAGGGTCAAGAATTTGCTGAACGGGATTCGTCAAAAGTGACGTGAATAGTTTCTTCAACAGTCTGTCTTCTTTGATTGAAGACACTGAAGGCTTTGGAGACTGAGGAGTATCCAAGAAAGAAACCATCATCAGCCTTAGGATCAAACTTACCAAGGGCATCTCTGTTGTTCAGTATAAAACACTGACATCCAAAGATGTGAAGAAAGCTAATTGAAGGCTTTCTCCCATGAAAAAGTTCATAGGATGTTTTATTGAATCTTTTGACTATCAGCGACCTGTTTTGCGTAAAACAAGTAGTGTTGACAGCTTCTGCCCAAAACTGAGTAGGCAGGTGAGAATCGCTGAGCATTGAACGTGCAACTTCTATGATAGTTCTATTTCGTCTTTCAGCGACTCCGTTTTGTTTCGGTGTTCTCACTGAAGATAAGTTGTGAGAAATACCCTTACCCTCAAAGAAGGAATCAAGAGAACTGTTTTTGAATTCAGTCCCATGATCACTCCTTATTGAGCGAACGGTCAAGTTGTTCAGGACTTCCATTTTCCTGACAAAGGTGATGAGTTCTTCAGGGGTGTCACTCTTAGAACGGAGAAACATTACCCAGGTATAGCGAGAGAATTCATCAACTATGACCAGTGTATATTTCTTTCCAGTGATGGATTGTTTGTTAACAGGGCCAAACAAATCCATATGGAGAAGTTGTAGAGGAGATGACACTGAGGAGACTTGCTTAGACTTAAAGCTTGCTTTGGTCTGCTTCCCTTTCTCACACGCTGAACATAAGGATTCTTTGGCGTATGAGTGTTGAGGTAGACCAGTGACTAATTCTTTAGAAGAAAGAGTGTTCAGTGTCTTGAAGTTAAGATGAGAGAGCCTCTTATGCCATAGCCAATTGACATCAGATGAGGATTTTGAGAAGAAACAGGAGTTCTCAGTGGTTGTTGAGTCCATGTTTATTACATAAACATTTTCCAAACGATAACCGCTGAGTGCTATCTTCTCCTTTTTGTCAGCGACAAAGCAGGATTCCTTAGTAAAGATTACTTTGTTATCCATGTCGCAAAGCTGACTGATGCTTAGAAGATTATGCTTCAGTCCTTCAACATATGCGACTCTTCTGAAGGTTGTTGTACTATTAGAGAGTACACCAAACCCTCGGGTATGTCCTTTTCCGTTTCCACCGAAAGTTACAGAGGGACCCTTCTCTTCCTTGTATTCAGTGAGCAGGTTCTTCTTACCAGTCATGTGTCTAGAGCATCCGCTATCGAGATACCAGATACCCTTCTTAACATGCATTAAAAAGGAAGATTAGTTTGTCTTGGGTACCCACTTAACCATGTGTACACATTTGTCAGTGGGTTTAGAAGAGGAGGTGGAAGGTTCAGCAGTCTTCGCAGCATTTGAAGATTCAGCTTTGTCAGTCTTCACTTTAGTTAATTTTTTAACCTCAATGGTCTTCTTTGCCTTGGGGGCAATGATCTTCACCTTAGCTATCGTTTCAGCTTAGGTGGCTGTGGGGCACTTACTAGCAATATGATTGGTAAGTCCACAGTGATAACATTTCCTATAACTAAAAGTAGTTCTAGGACCATTTGCATGCTGAGCTTTTGATTTTGAATTAGAAGGACCAGCACCAAGTAAACTTTTGGTATTTGAAATATGAGGATCATTCAGTTCTTCGGATTTCTTACCAATGGTATCCACTTTGATTCTAGGAGTAGGTCGCTGAATAGATCCACGCTGAATAAATCCAGGAATCTTATTCTTTGAACCAGATGGATAAGTCACTGAAGCTTTAGAAGCATTCAGCTTAGGAACAAAGGTACCCTTCTGAGGATTTTGGTTAAAAGCAATTCCTTTACCATTGTCTTTAGAGACTGAGGTAGGTTTTGGATAAATAATTTTCTCTTTACCTTTAGAAGTTAAGGTAGAGATTTCCCCAGGGATAGGAGGTATTGAAGAGGAACACTGAGATGAGAAAGTGTCAGGGATAGAGGATACGAACATTCCAAACTTAAGCATGGAACGGTCAGTGGTTGGTTCTAGAGTATCAGCTTTGTAACCAAGACCACGTTTATCACTCAGGGGAATCTGAGACTTTATTATCTCAGTGATCTTTGTTGAGGAGTTATACCATCCATAAACAGTAGCTTTTTCAGCTTTTAATGCAGCGATAGCTTCTTCGCGCTCGATTTTGACTAGCTGATTTAAATGAACTTGATCTTTAAAATCTTCTTCAATTTTAGAAAACTTTTCTATTTGAAGGTGACAGTTTTTAAGCTGTTCAGCGAGGTCAAGGTTTTGATTTTCAATAACAGTTTTGCCATTCATGGCTTCATATAAACTTCTAGTCAAGAGATCGATCTTTCGAAGACTATCAGCTTCATCAATATTTAAAATATTGGTAAAGAAGGAAGGTGATACCTTAGTAGCAGAGGTTGAAGTAGAGGGAATGTCAAAATTTTCTTCCTCATCTTCAAGTTTGGCCATGAGACATAGATTGACTTCATCATCATCTTCAGAGTCAGATGATTCTTCTTCGTCAGAGGCAGCCCAATCATAGTCAGCCATCAGGCCTTTGCCATTCTTCTTAAAGTTTTTTAGCTTTGAATACCTTTCTTTCAGTTTTTTGTATTTTTCATCTCTAGTCCTGGGAGTAAAGTTTTTCTTGGGAAAAGCTGAGGATCTAGAGACTTTCTTTGACCTGTACTTGCTAGCAAAATGTCCTATCTTTTCACAGTTATAGCAAGTAGCAGTAGCCTTATCAACAGGGGTTGATGATCTTGGCTTGTCAGTAATAGCAAGAGGTTTGTTCTTTCTGAAATTACTCTTTCTAGCAAATCTCCTGAACTTATTAGCCAGGAATGCCAGAGTTTCCAACTCAGTGACAGTGATAGTAGATCGCTGAGTGGAAGGTAACTCTGAGAGTAAAGCAACAAGGGTGCTTTTGGAATCTTTTACAAGATTCTTCTTAAGATGACTTGATTGCTCATGATTAAGCATCGTGCCATATAAGGTAGAAAGAGTCATGGATTTTAGATCCTTTGATAGCTTGAGACACATTGAATAACTGTCCCAGCTTTCAGGTAAACATTCTAGGAACTTTGTCAGTACTTCAAACTTAGAATATTCCTTACCAACGGTTTTTAGATCTATTATTAAGCAGTTAAAACGTTGGTGTACTTCAGAGAGAGATTCATTCTTACTACAAATGAAGCTTTCGTACTGTCTTACCAGGTAGATCTTGCGTGAGTCTTGGACTTAAGAAGTACCTTCATACTGAACACAGATTGTGTCCCACATGGCTTTTGAGGTTTTCAGGTTCATGACGGAATGGTAGACTTCGTCAGGAAGAGCCATGGAAAGTATGGATCTGGCTTTGGTGTCGATAGCCACTTTCTTCTTATCTTCATCAGTCCACATATGAATTTCCTTGGGAACCAACCTTTCTGGAATAGCAGCTCTATTCTCAGCGGCTGGAACTTCAGGATCAATTCTTACAGGAATATATGGGCCGTTTTCAAGATAGTAAGGCATAGTAGGATCTACACCTTCTAAGAAGAGAATCATCCTACTTTTCCATAGATTAAAGTTATCTCTGGAAAATCTAGGGGGTTTTGCAAGAGAACCATTGTCAATATAGTTA
This sequence comes from Saussurea involucrata, assembly GCA_033807775.1. NCBI lineage: Eukaryota > Viridiplantae > Streptophyta > Magnoliopsida > Asterales > Asteraceae > Saussurea > Saussurea involucrata. The sequence goes on along the minus strand of CM066314.1, from coordinate 163,699,785 downwards.
ATGTTTGTGTTGGTAGCCATTTTAAGAAATAGCAAGGAAGAGAAAAGATTAGTATAGATAAGATCTTGTTTATGAGATTAAACAAATCTGCTCTAATACCACTTGTTGGTCCCGAAGGGTTATACAAGTTTGTAGAAGGGGGGGGGGGGGGGGTGAATACAAACACACGATTTTTACTTTTCTAAATTGTTTATTGATAAATCATGACAATTTACAACTTGTTGCGGAACAAGATTAAGGACTAATCCTAATCTAAACAAGTTAAGAACACTAAGTTTCTTGCACTAGAATAAGATAGAAAAGTGATAAGGAAATTACGAGTAATAACCTAACACACAGTAGTAATGAAGAATAAGAAGATGGCTGAGCACACTTCATTTCTGAAGTAGGGTTCTTCTTATATACTGCATGCATTTAATGCATGGCAGTATTGCTTTACACATGGCAGCAGCTGAGTGGGTGCATGTCATTGACCTTTGTAGACAACCTTAGTAGCCGCATGGTGCACTGTGTAGAATCAGAGTTTGTTGTACGATTCTAGACAGAAGGGATGTCCGTTCTGACATTTTGTACGGAGACGTGCAAGGGGGAAAAGACAAAAGTAACTTGTAGAGGAAGTCTTCATGATCAGCTTTCGTTGAATCAGTACTTAATCAGCGAATGATAAAGCTCAGCGATTGCTGAAGTCTTCTACTTGTAACTTCACATTGAGTGGACAAATCTTGGCTTCGCTGATATCCACATCAGTTCATTAGTAGACTTGTCGCTGTTCTTGAGCTTGATCTTCGACTTCAGCGTAGAACATATGTTGACGTGAAACTTGTCTTCAGGGATCATAAGTAAACAACTAACTTATCAACGATTATCACAGAGACTGAACAGGCTCAGAGCTACTGGATGAATAGTGTTCGTTGAACTTTAAACTTAAGGAGTGAGTGTTCCTATCAGCGGTACTGTAAAGTCTTAGTACTTATTAGCGATAGAGAAACTCTAATACATATTGTTTACTTATAATTTTCACTAAGTGTTTAAGAGAGGGTCATTATCAAATCACTGAGGCTTTGGATCAACAGTATCCTTGAGCAACTAGACGAGCCTTGTTGCGGGTTACAGTTCCGTGTTCATCTAACTTGTTTTGATAGACCCACTTAGTGCCTATCACTGACTTCTTAGACGGTCTGGGAACAAGATTCCAAACTTTGTTTCTTTCGAATTCAGTCAGCTCTTCTTGCATAACGCTGACCCAGTTTGGATCTCTGAGGGCATCATCAACTTTCTTTGGTTCAATCAGAGAAATAAAATTAACATATAAATAAATGTTACCTGAACTTCGACGAGTCTAAATCCCTACGTTTGGATCACCAAGAATTTGATCAATGGGGTGATTTATAGTCCATTGCTGAGCAGGAGCATGAGCAACTGATTCAGATGGAACTTCTGGAGGAGCTGAAGAAGAAGCTTCAGCGATTTCAGGTAGTTCAGACAGGATAAGCTGAAGTCTAGATAGAGGTTCGTTTGCTGATTACTGAGAAGTCGATGGATTATTAGAGGTTGATGGTTCAGAGGCAGGCACATTGTTAATGGGAATAACTGAAACCCAAGAGGATGATTCAACTTCACTTGACTGCATGCTGGGAATGATGACAAGATCATCATCAGCGGTAGGGTCGTTGACCTGAGGGTCAGGGTTAGGACTAGCTTCTAAATCCCCAAAATGAGAAAACATCCACTGAGTAAGTTCTTCGTTGTCAGCAGTAGGTTTGCAGTTCGCTGAACGGGATTCATCAAAAGTGACGTGAATGGTTTCTTCTACATTTTGTCTTCTCTTGTTGAAGACTCTGAAGGCTTTGGACACTGAAGAGTATCCAAGGAAAATTCCATCGTCAGCTTTGGGGTCAAATTTTCCAAGAGCATCCTTGTTGTTTAAAATGAAACATTGACAACCAAAGATGTGAAGAAATATGATAGATGGCTGACTTCCATGGAAAATTTCGTAGGCCGTTTTGTTGAATCTTTTAACGATCAGCGACGTATTTTGAGTGAAACAAGCAGTGTTTACAGCTTCTGCCCAGAATTGAGTAGGTAGATGAGAATCACTGAGCATTGATCTGGCAGCTTCAATGATTGTTCTAATTCTTCTTTCAGCGATGCCGTTCTGCTGAGGAGTTCTTACTATAGAGAAGTTGTGATAAATGCCCTTGCTCTCAAAGAAGTTATCAAGGGAACTGTTTTTGAATTCAGTCCCATGATCATTCCTAATTGAGCGAACAGTCATATTGTTTAGGACTTCCATTTTCCTGACAAATGAGATGAGTTCTTTTAAGGTGTCACTCTTAGCATGGAGGAACATTACCCAAGTATAGGGAGAAAATTCATCTACTATGACCAGTGTGTATTTCTTTCCAACGATGGATTGAATGTTGACAGGGCCAAATAAATCCATGTGGAGGAGCTAAAAAGGAGATGTCACTGAAGAAACTTGCTTTCGTTTGTTTTCCTTTCTCACACGCTGAACAGAGAGATTCCTTAGCATATGAGTGTTGAGGCAAGCCAGTGACCAACTCTTTTGAAGAAAGAGTATTCAGCGTATTGAAGTTAAGATGAGAGAGCCCCTTATGCCAAAGCTAGTTGACATCAGTTGAGGCCTTAGAAAGAAAACAAGCATTCTCAGTTGTTGTTGAGTCCATGTTTATGACGTAAACATTTTCCAAACGGTATCCACTTAGAGCGATTTTCTCTTTCTGATCAGTGACAAAGCATGCTTCTTTAGTAAAGCAAACTTTGTAGTCCTTGTCACATAGCTGACTGATGCTAAGAAGATTGTGCTTCAGTCCTTCAACATATGCGACTCTTCTGAAGGTTGTAGTACCATTGGTATTGTTCCCTCAAATCTAGCAAAGTATATTCAAGATGTAGAGAGAGAATCTAGAGAGAGAAATGGTCATTCATATATTGAATATTGAAAGTACAAATGACATAAAAGCTTACGTTTGATACAAAAGGATCTTCTTTATATAGTAGGGCATGACAAGTCCATGCCTCATACTTAGAAGATACAGTTTAAGAGAAACACTGTCTTGATAGCTACAATAATACACTAACAATCTCCCCCTTAGCTATCAAGGCAGGAACAGTCTTCATCTTCTTCGGACCCCAAGATATGTTTTGATTCTTCTCATGGCCATTCTGAAATTAAGTCTGTCATCAATCTCTGACATAGCTCTGACCACAAGAATTCTAGCCCTTGAAGACATCCAAGTAATTTTCCTTTCAGCATCATGTCTTTTAAGTCTTTGTTCAAGCTGTAACTTGACAACCTTCAAAGTACCATCAGAGTACTTAGCCAATTCAATGAGTCGTATAAAAATCTTCTCCCCTCTATCATTTCTGAATACAATACCAAACTCAGGTTCTTCAATCACAGCATATAGAGGCATTCTCATCAATCCTGCCATCTCTTGATTAGGCCTTATAAGATTTACCATCGGCTGATCACTTTCCACGGCCATCTGAAAGTCATGACACTGTGTGTACAAGATGTGTCTTCTCAGAAATCTCTTTATTGCATTTAGGGCTAAGATCACATTTTCTTTCCTGGTCTGAAGATCTCTGAAGTGATGGTACATGAATTCAAAGTCTTCAATATATAAATGACAGAAATCAGCTTTGGTGAAAGAGTAGTCTTTGTAGTCTTGCCTTTGAACCACAAACGCCGTATACCACATCTTATAGAACAGATTTGCTGTCACCTCCTTGATGCTCACAATCAGCTTCTTGCTTTTCACAAACCTTTCTTTTTGACACTTTCCCCTCAGAAATAAATGTACTCAAACTTGTATTCATCCGATTGATCAGTAATCCCCAACACCGCATAGTGATTCAGCCTTCTGATTCTATTAACAAATAATCTTCTTTCAGTCTCCTCCAAGAAGGGTGTTGTCAGGTATAAAGTTCGTTGTCTTTGTTCCAGTTCAGATAACCTTTTCCCTCTGGAAGACGACGGACCTGGTTGATCGGATGTTGAAGGATTGGAAGGACCGACTTCGTCATGTGAAGGAATGACAGGTGGTATGAATGGTAGTTCAGTTATTTCAAGCTTGATATCTTCAGAAAATGGTCATGGAAAGGTGGAGATTCATGATGAACAGGAATAGTTTCAGGAATTGGTTGAGTTTCATGTTGAACAGGAATGGTTTAAAGAATTTGTTCAGAAGATGGTATGGTGGTTTGTGTTGAGCTTGGTTGGCTAAGATTGAATGTTAATGGTGTGGTTTCAGGTTGGGATGTCATCAAAGTAGTGGAAATGGGTTCGGGTGAGTGTATGGGACTTACGGCTATTTATTCAGGTGTCTTTGGCCCACAGATTTCAGTAAGGAAATCAACCTCTTCTTGACTGAACCCAACGTCTTGCTCAACTGTTCCATCTGTAATCATAAGCAAGGTTTCCGTTTCTTCTTTTACTCTCCAATACTTATCATATTCGCTTTCCGTCACATCATCCTCATCATCAGAGCTGATATCCACAATCTCTACAACTTCCACAAAGCTGTCTACAACCTCCCTTATCTCCTCCACATTTACCTCAGGCTTTTCAACTGTCGGTTCTACATTCGGATCCACATACAAAACAATCTGCTTTCCGCTTTCTTCGCCCATCGCTCCAGATTCATACATCTGAATAACTTCTGTCGTGGACAAAGTTTTACCCATACTTGGAGTTTCTGAATCAGATTTCTGCTTCTAATTCTCTCCTCCTCATGATCATGATCATCAGGATCCTGATCGTGTCTTCTTTTATTTCTGTGGGCTTGTTCTTTACAACTCTGATTCAGAATAGCGACTTGCTTTGCCAGTTCATCTATAGATGTTTTCATGGAACTTAGGTTCTGTGTTACCTCAGTCTTAAACTGATTGAACTCTGTTGATGTAACAGTGGGTGTAGGTGTAGGTGTAGGTGGTTGTGGTCGGTATAACACCCTCAAAATTGGAACGAGCAACTAACTTTAATTTCAATAAAATAACCAAAAGTAGATAAAATCTTTTCTACAAATCATTCCTAAAAATACCTCGAGATTTAAACATCATAATTCCACAATTAATAACTTAAGACGGGCATTACTTAACACAACACAAGTTGCTAATCCCAAACAAACGCGGAAGACTTCACTAATCAAAATCACCTCTCGTGCACTCTACTAGCACTCGTCACTTCACGGTGTAGCTAAAGCTACTCCCAACCTGAGCCTGTTGCACATGCCGAAAAATAAAAAGGTTAGGCTAACGCCTAGTGAGTTCAAGAGTTTTATCATGACCATATAAATTCATAAATCGAGAGGGATGTAGTTTTAGTCATGATTTCAAAAGAATTTACTTTAAATGAAAATCGCCCTTTTTCCATCTTACACAATTCCCATGCCGAAAACTTTAATATAACATGATTTCCAAAATGGACTCATTCCCAAAACCAACGTGAAAGGTGAGATAGCATTTGATTCTCAAAACGAGTGAATTCATAAATAATTCGCCATTATTCCAAACATCCCATATCATGGATGAAACATAACCCATAACTCATATAACGTGGAAAAGAAATTCTCATAAATATGATACGTCACCGAAAACATGGATAAACACAAATACTCAAAACAACCCCTTTCGGTGACGGGGGAGGCCCATATACAATGCACGTGACGGAACACAAAAGTGGGTCACCTACTATGCAATAAAACACCCACGTGGATTACTCTCGTAAACTGAGCTCAATCACTCCAGACCTATTTCCCGCGAGACTAGGGAGCTCCCAACTTCAACCACTCCAGGTCTATACATTGGGTCACTCCAAATCCACAACAGCACATTAGGGATTACATCTTACTGCCCATAAGACGACGCCCGGCCATATAGGACCACGCCTTACTTATCATGGAACCCGATGCCTATCCCGTGCCAAGCACATATGGAATTACACCTTACTGCCCATGAGACGACGCCCGACCATGTAGGCCCACGCCTTACTTATCATGGAACCCGATGCCTATTCCGTGCTACAAAAAAGAAACCAACGTCTCGTAAACTGAGCTCAATCAATCCCGATCTCTTGCCCGCGAGACTTGGGAAACTCAAATGCCTATGGATTCATAGCTAACAAGGTCTAAAACGTTACATGACCCCAAATGAATAAAAAAGTGCATTCAAAACATGCAATTACCCAATAACGTAAATCATGTTCAAAACTCGACTTTGAGCTATCAAAACTGGACAACGATCCTCAAAACTTCACAAAATCCAATACCGAGCCATAAGCTCAACTGACTCAAAAGATAGTTCATATAAAGTCATAAAATGACATTAAACATAGCAACTCACACCTTTGCCAATAAATACTTTGAATCCATGAAAACCCGAAATAAAACCTTAGGTTGGGAAACCCTCTTTTCCAAAGAACTCACGCCATTACATTTTCAAATCATCCCATGATGTACTAAATGCATATTTCCAAGATATACACATAATGAATTTTCATAACAAGTAAACTCCTTTTATAATCATAAATTGTTAAATCCAGATCCGTGCAACGATTATGAAATCAGTAATATAAACAATAAGAACACTGATTTCAACTGGTCATCCCTGTATTATGCTTTCAATCAGAGTGTTTACAATACAATTCAGAAAAGCAAATGAGACAACTAGCCTATTTTCTAAGGCTAAGCTATCTATTTATATGGCAGGCCTGTGGTTAACAAGCCCACGGCCCGTTCACTAATAAGGCTCAAAATAAAGAATTACAGTTTAAACCCTGAACTTTAAATCAACATAAATTGGCCCTAACAATCTCCCCCTTTGATTTGAAGTTCGAGTTCGCGCTCTAGCTCTCGCAAGTTGTAGACATATCTTTTGCGAAGCGCGAAGTGAATCTCGAACCATCTGATAGCACGGCGGTAGTCGATGCGATCTTCAACCAATTCCAAGGCATTCCGAGCAGTTGTTTCATTCGGATTCGGAACATATGAGTACCTTGGATTTTCAGACTCGTGTTTAATAATCTTTTGAAGAGCATCTCGAACTTTGAGGAGTGTGCCGTCGCAGAATCTGTCTACCTGACTGAACCGTAGAAATCTTTTCTCTTTCTGTTCATTGATGAAGACGATCCCAAATTCTGGTTCTAGAAGCATAGCGTTCTCGGGATACATATTCAACTCAGGAGCTTGCAGATTCGACTTTATCAAATTTACCTTCTTTGCCCTGTTCTCGATAGCCATTTGAAAATCCGTTAGATATGACATCATAATGGTACAGACCAGGTATCGACGAACAGCTTCGAGCGCCTTTGTAACTTCAAGCGGTCGGATGGTTCTTGTACGAAGGTCTTTCAGAATTGCTAGGAAGTCGAACGGTCGGAGGTGCTGGAAGTCGGCTTCAGAGAATTTCCATTCATTCCCATCTTCACGTCGGAAAGTGAATACTGGGTAGACGATTTTCATGATGCGTCTTGAATGGATGTTAAGTACCTCTGTGATCTGATGCTTGGTTCTGACTTGGCTGACTGGAAGACACCGCTGCATTGCGCTGATATAATGCCGTTGGTATTCGGGGTTGAGGTTGTAAATACCAAGGCAAAAGGTCGGCTCGATCGGGCGAAGGTTGTGGACGAACAACTTCTTCAAGGATTCCTCCAGATGAGGGATAAGTACCATGATCTTCTCCCAACGGATTTGGTGCTGTGGAGGGGGAGGAAGATCAGAAGATGTCATTTGCAGAGGAGTTGTCGGAATATTGGCAGTAGTAGTTTCAGGTCTTGTTGAAGTTCCAGTGGGTTGAGCATAGTGAACGGGAGAAGTACCATAAAAATTCTGGAGCAGGAACTGATCATAGTCGATGTTGTCATCTTCATCAGTAGGAAAAACCAAATTTACCTGGAGATTTACGGCACTGGCGGCTTTTTCATACCATGTATCTTCGGTCTCCGGGTTGGCTTCACAGTCTGGATCGATTAATCAAAGTCGAAAAGTTCCTGTGTTGAACCCTCGGGATTTTCAACCGTCGGGTCTTTATCATCTGATATGTCCATATCGATTACCATCTCGGCTAATGGCAACTCGGCTTCAGGTTGGGCGTCGGTTGTTGTTGCCGCAGTTGCTGGTTCCAGATGAACCACGGTTGTCGTTTCGGCGAGGATAGGGGTGGCCTAGGTAGGTCTTAATCTTTTCTCCCCCTCACGCTGATCAGGATCATCCTGGTCATCGTGTTTCCGCTTCAGACCGCCTGCTTGACTCTTACAGGTATCTTCGAGGGAACGGACTCTCTCGGACAGCGTTGTGAGCGCTTGATTGTAGTCCTTGAGAGTCGAGTCAATGGCATCTAAACGAGTCGTGATGGATGATGAAGGAGCAGTGACCTGGGATTTTAGAACGGATATCAGGTCTGCTTCAGTTGAGGCGTCGGATTCAGACTACTGGAGTAGCTGAGCCAAAAGCATCGTCTTCAAAGTATCCACCGAATAGATTGGCTGAACGAATGTCGGTGGAGGTGTAGGTGCGGTTTCAGTTTCGACGATCTTTGCTTTGCCTTTGATTATTTTGGCGAGCTCGGTGGCGACATGCTGCTCCATTGCCTCTCGGACAGCCTTGAGGGTGCTGTCCAGGGACCCTTGCGACACAAAGTCTGGGTTACTAACTCCGGGACCACTTAGGTTACCCGTTGAGGCATCTACCTGAGAGGCAGAGCCACCTACGTTCACAGTTGGCAAGATGGTAGCTGTGGTAGGATTTCCGTCCGATCCTCGTGTTCCGGCAGACGGAGACACTACAGACGTTCCGGTCGAGTCACGAAGAATCTCGACTTGGTGTTGTACCTCTTGTGTCCTAGCCGAAGAATTTAAAATATCAAGTGGCGCTAGACTCGATTGTGCACGAAGAGATGGCGAGACCGGGGGCTGCTCGTCTCTTATTTCAACACCAGAACTCTCTGAATGAGAGACCGGTGGAAGTTGTGCTATTTCCCCGTGAGAAACTGAAACATCCGTCTTTTGAGAGACGGATGAGTGGATGAGGGAGTCGTGCAATTTCTCCGCTGGGTCCACGGAGGCTTCTTCAATACCCTGTCCCAACTCATGAGACCGGATAGCAGATGTGGCTACCCGGATATCGCTCGGTTCGGTTCGCTCAGGAGCCTCGTTATCTTTACGGCTCAATCTTTCCTGGTTCGCTTTCGACCTTAACTCCCTTCCTCTCACATGTTCTATGTCCTGGGGAAGGTCCCTCCGGCGCTGGCTGGACCTTGGGATTCCCTAACTCTCGTCTATATGCTATCACAGGTAGGCCTTCAGGCATATGCAAAGCACTGATATTATCCTGCTCCCCCTCAAAACATACATGGGGATTGACTTGCTTCCCCTCAGAGTGAGAGTGTTACTTACTTGGGAGTGATCAACACAAAAAACATTTAGACTTTTAAGAAAAACAGGGTGAAGCTTCCCCTCGGATTTTGTTGAGGTTGTTGATCCGCCATGGAATATCTGTAAAAGATCCAAAGTTAGTAAACAAGACGGATAAACAAGTTCCGACGCGTACCTTTGCTGTAAATGGATCAATCTGAGACAGATTGAGGACTGGCAGTAGGAAAACAGGTACTGGATAGACGGAACAGGGGTGTCCGGACAACACACTGGAAGTAGACCTGGCAAACGGGTCGTGTCGTGTCAGGTTCATGTCGGGTTCACGGGTTAAACGGGTTGAGAGTGCCTAACCCGAACACGACACGTTTAATAAACGGGTCAGAAAATCTCAACCTGAACACGACCTAATTTAACCCATCTAACCCGACACGACCCGCTAACCCGTTTAACCCACTAACCCGTTTAACCCATTTAACCCGTTTAACCCATTTAGTATTTATAAATATAAAACTTTTAATAGGGTGCACCAACTTAGAGGGTCCAAGCCAACGGACTCAAACCACCAAGCTAAGGTCAAGGGGGTGATGCAAATGAAAATACAAGGGGTGAGATCATATTTATAGTGGGCATAGAGCATAAGGTTTTTGTTTCCCACCAATGTGGGATGGGAGAAAATCCCACTTCCTTGTGAAACATACAGAAATTGACAGATCCTATATGCCATAAGTTACGATATATTTCTTCCATTTAGAAGCCAAATTGGACACTATCATCTAAATGAAAGTTGTTCATTGATATCTTGGGATTCCACAGAAACTAGATTCATGCAATTCGGAGCTATAATCAGACCGCTACAACCTTTACAAAAATAGTGCGCAGGTTCTTGTGTACAATGTGAAAACTCAATGTTTTGACACATTTAAACTCATAATTAGGACTTTAATTCTTCATAACAGTTCTTAAGGACATTCTAAGCTTTCCAACGGTATATCGTACATCTCATTTGGACCACCGGTTGATTTTCTATGAATTTTCTAATAACATGGCAGAAACTTTAAAACTCATAATTGACAGCTCCTATATGCCATAAGTTACGATATATTTCTTCCATTTAGAAGCCAAATTGGATACTATCATCTAAATGAAAGTTGTTCATTGATATCTTAGGATTCCACAGAAACTGGATTCATGAAATTCGGAGCTATAATCAGACCGCTACAACCTTTACAAAAACAGTGTGCAGGTTCTTGTGTACAATGTGAAAACTCAGTGTTTTGACACATTTAAACTCGTAATTAGGACTTTAACTCTTCAAATCCCATATTTAATTGTCCATACATAAATAGATAATAGTCAAAGCCCATATTTAATTGTTCAAAGAATGGCCTAATTTAAACGGGTTAAACGGGTCAATTTCGAGTTGAATTTTTTAACCCTAACCTTACCCGTTTAATTTTCGTGTCGTGTCGTGTCGTGTCAACCCGTTTACTTAAATGGGTTGAAATGTATTACCCAAACCCGTTTATTTCGTGTCGGGTTCGTGTCGGGTTAGCGTGTCGGGTCAGTTTTTGCCACCTCTAACTGGAAGTGCAAAGCTTACCGGACAAACCCAACTATCCGTACAACGAAGGATTCCGGATGAATTGAATTTTTTCGGATAGGGACCCGGTCCGGAAACTCATCCGGACAGATTGGGTTTCCGGATACCTGTCCGGAAACTCTGGATTTTAAAAAAAAACTTTTCATGTCCTTGTTGATTTTGCAGAAATAGGACTATGTGGATTTAAGAAACGAACCTTCTCTCGCTACCCCTCAAATTGAGCGTGGGGATTACCTTGCTCCCCCTCGAATATTGCAAACTTGTGCAATGGAGAGTCCGACACACTGAAAAAACTTTTGAACGTTTAAAGAAAAACACTGTGTCGCTCCCCCTCAACTGATGAACATCCAGTTGGATGCTCCCCCTCAGAATGTGCGCGTAGTGTGAAATTCACACGAGAGTATCCACACACACAAAAAAACTTTTAAGCATTTAAAAAATTGTGTGTGACGCTCCCCCTCAATAGTAGAGTATACTTACCTGATGGCTGATCATGCTCCCCCTAAACACATGAGCAGTCGTGAAATTACAGGTATAGACAAATCTCACGTCTTCTTAATGTGTTTCCTTGTAGATCGTGAGCAGCTCCCTCCTTCCGGTCATGTGTGTGGAGCATCCAGTGTCTAAGAGTCACACATGACCGTCCTGCAAAACAAGTTTAGCGGACCTTGGGTACCCAGATTTGCCTGGGTCCCGGAGGGTTAGATTTGACACCTTTCGAAGGAACTTACTTTAAAGCAGGTTGCCTCTTGGGTGTGGGTTTTACCTCAGTAGGAGGAACCCGTTTTGAATTAGGTTTCCTCTCCTGCTTTGGTTTAACCTCTGATTGGGAACCCCGTTTAGATTTAGACTTCTTTTTGTTCTTACGGGGTCTCCGTTTGGGTGTATGATTATACATGTGATATGACCCAAACCAATCATTTTTATTAATGTCATCAAAGTCATTCCAACCATAACTAGAACAACACAAACAATCGTGCGATAATTGAATCAATTGTTGAGTGGAGTAAATTTTTATTGGAAATTTGACATCTCTTTTAACAAAATCATTCCTATGATTCCAGGCACAATCCTTTTTGTTCATTCTAGGGTAAAAGTCAGTATTGAACGACTTTGATGCAGCATCCTTGACAGATTCCTTGGCTGGCCACTTTGGTTTTCCTGGTTTAGCGTGACCGGTTTTATCAGAAACAACAGGGACAGTGCGGTCAGTGACTTTTGAGGAAACAGGAATCTTAGCAGGTGATGGACCGGTCTTTTGCCTCGGCTGTGATTGTTTTTGAAAATTTGGCTTCGTTTTAGAAAGCTTCATCACAGCTGTGGCCTTGGTTTTAGAACAGTTACCCTTTAGAAAATTGACTTGTCGATTGACTACTGGTGACAAAAAATCAGTATGACTCGGAAGAAGTTTGTCGAAGGGGAACGACTCAAACTCTACATCAGCATTGCCATCAGAGTTCATGTATTTTGAAAAATCAATCTCTGGAATTTCAGGACTTGGATCAGGTGAGGAAGGCGAGGAACACCCTGTGCTTGTGTGCTTTGGGGAACTTGGTGCGGAAGCTAAGAAAAAATCAGAGTTTAAGTTCCTTAAAACACTCTCATCTTGAGAATCTTTACCATCTTGAGAAGTGGAAATTTTACCAATAAAAGCTTTACACAAAGACGTTTCTTATGAATTCGAAGAAGATTCAGGTGAAATCTGTTTTTCAGATTTGAGTTGGTCAATTTGCTCTTGGAGCTGACCATTTCTTGCATACTCCTCCATCTTTTCTGTTGCCAAAGCAGCCAGTTTCGATGTGAGCATATTAATTTCACCTCGAAGGATTTCCTATCCTTCATCAGACACATCTTCGGTTTTGACCGGTTGTAGATTCTCAAGTTTCTCAGAATTGAGTTTCTCAATCTCAGAGATTAGCGCTTTCTTTTCGTTTTGAAAAATAGACCTTTCTTTCTCAAACGACTCCTCCAACTCGACAATCTTTGCTTCCAAGATGAGAGGGGGAACATAGAGTTTAAACTCGTCCGTCTCAGTCTTGGTTGCTGGTGCTTGGTCCTCATCCTTTTTGGAGGAATCCTTGGGCTTAGCAACCTTGTAAGGGTCGAAGTAGTCATTTGAGAGATACTTTTTGTTCTTTTTATAGGAATTATTCAAAGGTTCATAACAGAACGGAAGCTGTATTTCTCGTTTGTGTGCACGCTTATATTCCTCGGTTTCCTTTTCCTTTTCAGGTTCAAGAGGACCAGTCCATTGAATGGCATATTCCGGATACTTTTTATCTAACCCAAAGCATGCAAAATCATACAAAGTTGGTGTATACCATCTTCCCTTTTTCAAATAATGTGGGTTATCATATCCGATACCCCATTCTTTGTTAAAGTACGTGAACTCTTTGGGTTTATTCAGAAAGATGGTTTGATCAGTTTGACCCCTTTTGTGGAGTTTGGTTTCAAGATCAAGAATCTTTGTAACAAACTCCTTGTGCTGAATTTGAAGAGAGGAACATTGATAAACAAGTTCTTCTTTCTCATTCATGCACTGATCAAACTGAGACTGAAGATCAGATAATTTGACCCTTAAGTCTTTGGGTGCTATTGAAAGGATTTTGCATCTTTCCTTTAACATAGCATTTTCAGACTTATGTTTTTCAGTTAATCGCGTTTGAAAATCTAGCTTTTCAGTTAGTGAACTAATCTCAAGCTTTTGTTCGTTAGTGGTGGCCTTAAAGGAATTCGCCTGATTAATAAGGGATTGCATATCATTCATAAATTCTTGTTGAGAAGATTCACATACCTGACTTGTCTTCTCTTCATCAGCTGGAGAGTGATAGCCCATGAAAGCATTTGCACAGTCTGAATCGCTTTCATCATCAGAACGACCCAACCAGTAGTCGTTTTCCACAAACATAGCTTCTCTAGCTTCCTTCTGCTCAGCCAATGCCAGTTTGGCCTTGTAGTAGTGAGAATTCTTTACCACAGGCCTTGTGCAATCTCTAGCAAAATGACCAAGCTTTCCACAGTTATAGCAGGTCACTGGTTCATCTTTCCTCTTTCTATCTTCTTTCTCCTTCTTTTCCTTCTTCTCAGACGTGTCCTGCTCATCCACTTTCTTCTTTCCCTCGTGCTTGTCTTGATAATTATGGCGCTTGTTGGAGGCGGTGGAGTAGCGCTGATTGTTCGACGTTGGCTTCTTATAGAATCGCTGTTGTTGGAATGTTTTAGTGAGCAGAGCAACAGCTTTCTTGAAGTCAGCTACTTCATCATTCGAGTCACTATCTTCCTTTTCAGATTCGGAAGAGCTTTGTTGTTCAACGCGTTTGGAGTGATGGCTCGAAGATTTCCCTTTCTTGGAGGACATGAGTGCTATAGGATCAGCAGCTTGCTTTGCTTCAGTCTTCTTCTCGCCCAGAAGTTCATTTACTTCATCTTCGTCTTGAAGAAGTGTCTCATACAGTTCGTTGATACTGATGTTCTCTATCAAGTTGTTATGCTTGACATGAGAAGCATACACCTTCCATTCTGGTAGCAGATTGTTGAGAAATTTGAGCGCATTTTCCGTGTTGGAACGGACGATCTGGTTCTTGTTCAGTTCATTGAGAAGTGAGCAGAAACGTTCATATGCTTGAGTGAGAGTCTCGCCGTTGCGCTGCTTGAAACCATCAAACTTGGTTATTGCGCTGTTGATTTTCAGTTGATTGCCAACAACACTCCCACGCATCATTCTAGACACTTGATCCCACATGCCTTTTGTCGTACCTTTGTAGCTGTCGATAGCTTGGTAAATTGGGTTGGGAAGTGCTTGGATAAGATATCTCTTGGCATGCTTTTCGCCTTCTATTCTGCCGCTTTCCTCGTTGGTCAGATCGGCTTCAGTCTTGTCCTCATAACTTGTCACAGGATTTGCTGCAGTTGGTGCAATGGTCTTCTGCGGCCAAGGAATCGGACCATCTTCAAGAGCTTTCTTGATGTACACATAGTTGTCCTTAGATTCAATGAAGATCATGAATCTATCTCTCCATTGGCTATACTCACCTTGATAGAGACAAGGTGGTTTGGAGTCGGTCCCAATAGCAAGTGTGTCACGTGAAGTCATCGTAGGTTGCAACGGAGTGATCGTCAGACGTGTAGATTGATTCAAAGAGTAAACCTAACGCAAGGCACTAAGAGTGGTCCTAACGCAGGTTCTACGACTAATATGAACTAAGAGTGATCTTACTGGATAGGAATCCAAGTAAGAGTCTGATCAGGTAGTGTCCAGATCAGATCAAATGACAAAAACAGCTAAAAATCACAAGGTATCCGGATAAAGTAGGAGAGTCCGGATAGCTTGGAGTGTCCGGATAACAGAAGGTTACCGGAAGACAGAACTGTCCGGATATGGCAAATAGACGTATTACTTACCGGATGATGATATGTCCGGATAGAATGATTACCGGATGACAGAGATTCCGGATGAAAATGATTACCGGAAACCTTGGCTTGTCCGGAAAATAAGAGTTTCCGGATGAAGTACTTACCGGATGCAAGGATGTCCGGGAAAAATTATGACCGGGAACTTTGAGTTTCCGGAAACAATATTTACCCGGATAGATTGAGTTTAGGATACTTACCCGAACTGATGACTTACCCGGAAAGAAGGAAGAACCCGGATGAAATTAACACAGATGTCCGGACAGTCTATACTTGTCCGGAAACCACGGCTGGGTTGTCCGGATTCTGCGGCTGCCTTTTCAATTCGATCGATTTTTCGATTAGGGTTGCACAAGAAGGTTCCTGAAAGATTAGAAACACTACCAAACACAAAACTAACACTAACCCAATCGATTTATAAGCAAAAAGAACACGTTTTGATGGTAAAAATTCGATTTTTATTGAAGAACAAAACCAAAAACTTTGAACTTAATTTGCTAAATTAACCACTCAAACGATCGAATTAGAATGTGAAAATTTGCAGAAACACTAATGAGTATAATGCTAACACAACTCAATAAACAGAATCGAAAAATTTTATCAGAATCAAGGATTAGAAAAATCAAGAATATGGCAGACGTGAAAAAGTCAAATCTTACCAGAAGTCAATAAGAGTGCTTTGAATCGAATCCGTCCGTCTGCTCTGATACCAATTGTTAAATCCAGATCCGTGAAACGATTATGAAATCAGTAATATAAACAATAAGAACAATGATTTTAACTGGTCATCCATGTATTATGCTTTCAATCAGAGTGTTTACAATACAATTCAGAAAAGCAAATGAGACAACTAGCCTATTTTCTAAGGCTAAGCTATCTATTTATATGGCGGGCCTGTGGTTAACAAGCCCACGGCCCGTTCACTAATAAGGCTCAAAATAAAGAATTACAGTTTAAACCCTGAACTTTAAATCAACATAAATTGAACCTAACAGAAATCCATAACCCATTTTCATGCATGAATTATCTATCACATTTGCCCAAAATTCCAAATGCAAGTGTTTTACCATATTTACAACCATAATACTTCAAAGGGTTAAAACCCACCAAATAATTGAACCATTGATAATTTTCATGTAAAACACATAAGTATTTGGAAAAATAACATTTTGGCATGTACAAAGTTTTCACAAAGCAACTTGAACTCACCTTGCTAGATTCAGGCTAAATCTAGATTTTTCCCATACGTAAGCTCCTTTGAAGAAACTTGCATCTTCAATCCAAAATCTCCAAAAACCTAGATCCATAATTTTCCAACCATCAATAATCTGATCCAACCATGTACAATCATTCCCCAAACATTTATCATCCAAAAACCCCAAATATGCCAAGCCCTAATCTTCATAAATGAAGAAGGAGAATATCATCTCAACCAAACACCACCAAAATCATCCAACAATTCCCCAAAATAGAAAGAGGATGAAATCAACATGTCTTTTAAGTCTTTGTTCAAGCTGTAACCTGACAACCTTCAAAGTACCATCAGAGTACTTAGCCAATTCACTGAGTCGTATAAAAATCTTCTCCCCTCTATCATTTCTGAATACAATACCAAACTCAGGTTCTTCAATCACAGCCTATAGAGGCATTCTCATCAATCCTGCCATCTCTCGATTAGGCGTTATAAGATTCACCATCAGCTGATCACTTTCCACGACCATCTGAAAGTCATGACACTGTGTGTACAAGATGTGTCTTCTCAGAAATCTCTTTATTGCGTTTAGGGCTAAGATCACATTTTCTTTCCTGATCTGAAGATCTCTGAAGTGATGGTACATGAATTCAAAGTCTTCAATAGGTAAATGACAACAATCAGCTTCGGTGAAAGAGTATTCTTTGTAGTCTTGCCTTTGAACCACAAACGCCGTATACCACATTTTATAGAACAGATTTGCTGTCACCTCCTTGATGCTCACAATCAGCTTCTTGCTTTTCATAAACCTTTCTTTTTGACACTTTCCCCAAAGAAAATAAATGTACTCAAACTTGTATTCATCCGATTGATCAGTAATCCCCAACACCGTATAGGGATTCAGCCTTCTGATTCTATGAACAAATAATCTTCTTTCAGTCTCCTCCAAGAAGGTTGTTCTCAGGTATAAAGTTCGTTGTCTCTGTTCCAGTTCAGATAACCTTTTGCCTCTGGAAGATGACGGACCTGGTTGATTGGATGTTGAAGGATTGGAAGGACCGGATTCGTCATGTGAAGGATTGACAGGTGGTAGTTCAGTTATTTCAGGCTTGATATCTTCAGAAAATGGATCATGGAAAGGTGGAGATTCATGATGAACAGGAATAGTTTTAGGAATTGGTTGAGTTTCATGTTGAACAAGAATGGTTTAAAGAATTTGTTCAGAAGATGATATGGTGGTTTGTGTTGAGCTTGGTTGGCTAAGACTGAATGTTAATGGTGTGGTTTCAGGTTTGGATGTCATCAAAGTAGTGGAAATGGGTTCGGGTGAGTGTATGGGACTTACGGCTATTTCTTCAGGTGTCTTTGGCCCACAGATATCAGTAAGGAAATCAACCTCTTCTTGACTGAACCCAACGTCTTGCTCAACTATTCCATCTGTAATCATAAGCAAGGTTTCCGTTTTTTCTTTTACTCTCCAATACTTATCATATTCGCTTTCAGTCACATCAGCCTCATCATCAGAGCTGATATCCACAATCTCTACAACTTCCACAAAGCTGTCTACAATCTCCCTTATCTCCTCCTCATTTACCTCAGTCTTTTCAACTGTCGGTTCTACATTCAGATCCACATACAAAACAATCTGCTTTCCGCTTTCTTCGCCCATCGCTCCAGATTCATACATCTGAATAACTTCAGCCGTGGACAAAGTTTTACCCATACTTGGAGTTTCTGAATCAGATTTCTGCTTCTTACTTCTCTCCCCCTCATGATCATGATCATCAGGATCCTGATCGTGTCTTCCTTTAGTTCCGTGGGCTTGTTCTTTACAACTCTTATTCAGAATAGCGACTTGCTTTGCCAGTTCATCCATAGTTATTTTCATGGCACTTAGGTTATGTGTTACCTCTGTCTTAAACTGATTGAACTCTGTTGATGTAAAAGTGGGTGTAGGTGGTTGTGGTCGGTATAACACCCTCAAAATTGGAACGAGCAACTAACTTTAATTTTAATAAAATAACCAAAAGTAGATAAAATCTTTTCTACAAATCATTCTTGAAAATACCTCGAGATTTAAACATCATAATTCCCACAATTAATAACTTAAGCGGGGCATTACTTAACACAACACAAGTTTCTAATCCCAAACAAACGCGGAAGACTTCACTAATCAAAATCACCTCTCGTGCACTCTACTAGCACTCGTCACTTCACGTTGTAGCTAAAGCTACTCCCAACCTGAGCCTGTTGCACATGATGACAAATAAAAGGGTTAGGCTAACGCCTAGTGAGTTCAAGAGTTTTATCATGACCATATAAATTCATAAATCAAGAGGGATGTAGTTTTAGTCATGATTTCAAAAGAATTTACTTTAAATGCAAATCGCCCTTTTTCCAACTCATACAATTCCCATGCCGAAAACTTTAATATAACATGATTTCCAAAATGGACTCATTCCCAAAACCAACGTGAAAGGTGAGATAGCATTTGATTCTCAAAACGAGTGAATTCATAAATAATTCGCCATTATTCCAAACATCCCATATCATGGATAAAACATAATCCATAACTCATATAACGTGGAAAAGCGATTCTCATAAATATGATACGTCACCGAAAACATGGATAAACACAAATACTCAAAACAACACCTTTCGGTGACGGGGGAGGCCCGTATACATTGCACGTGACGGAACACAAAAGTGGGTCACCTACTACGCAATAAAACACCCACGTGGATTACTCTCGTAAACTGAGCTCAATCACTCCAGATCTATTGCCCGCGAGACTAGGGAGCCCCCAACTTCAACTACTCCAGGTCTATACATTGGGTCACTCCAAATCCACAACAGCACATTAGGGATTACATCTTACTGCCCATAAGACGACGCCCGACCATATAGGTCCACGCCTTACTTATCATGGAACCCGATGCCTATCTCGTGCCAAGCACATATGGAATTACACCTTACTGCCCATGAGACGATGCCCGACAATGTAGGCCCACGCCTTACTTATCATGGAACCCGATGCCTATTCCGTGCTACAAAAGAGAAACCAATGTCTCGTAAACTGAGCACAATCAATCCCGATCTCATGCCCGCGAGACTTGGGAAACTCAAATGCCTGTGGATCCATAGCTAACAAGGTCTAAAACATTACATGACCCCAAATGAATAAACACGTGCATTCAAAACATGCAATTACCCAATAGCGTAAATCATGTTCAAAACTCGACTTTGAGCTATCAAAACTGGACAACTGTCCTCAAAACTTCACAAAATCCAATACCGAGCCAAAAGCTCAACTGACTCCAAAGATAGTTCATATAAAGTCATAAAATGACATTAAACATAGCAACTCACACCTTTGCCAATAAATACTTTGAATCCATGAAAACCTGAAATAAAACCTTAGGTTGGGAAACCCACTTTTCCAAAGAACTCACGCCATTACATTTTCAAATCATCCCATGATGTACTAAATGCAAATTTCCAAGATATACACAGAATGCATTTTCATAACAAGTAAACTCCTTTTATAAGCATAAATCCATAACCCATTTTCATGCATGATTTATCTATCACATTTTCCCAATTTTCCAAATGTAAGTGTTTTACCATATTTACAACCATAATACTTCAAAGGGTTAAAACCCACCAAATAATTCAACCATTGATAATTTTCATGTAAAACACATAAGTATATGGAAAAATAACATTTTGGCATATACAAAGTTTTCACAAAGCAACTTGAACTCACCTTGCTAGATTCAGGCTAAATCTAGAATTTTCCATACGTAAGCTCCTTTGAAGAAACTTGCATCTTCAATCTAAAATATCCAAAAACCTAGATCCATAGATGTCCAACCATCAATAATCCTATCCAACCATGTACAATCATTCCCCAAACATTTATCATCCAAAAACCCCAAATATGCCAAGCCCTAATCTTCATAAATGAAGAAGGAGAATATCATCTCAACCAAACACCACCAAAATCATCCAACAATTCCCCAAAATAGAAAGGGGATGAAATCAACATGTCTTTTAAGTCTTTGTTCAAGCTGTAACCTGACAACCTTCAAAGTACCATCAGAGTACTTAACCAATTCACTGAGTCGTATAAAAATCTTCTCCCCTCTATCATTTCTGAATACAATACCAAACTCAGGTTCTTCAATCCCAGCATATGGAGGCATTCTCATCAATCCTGCCATCTCTTGATTAGGACATATAAGATTCACCATTGGCTGATCACATTCCACGGCCATCTGAAAGTCATGACACTGTGTGTACAAGATGTGTCTTCTCCGAAATCTCTTTATTGCATTTAGGGCTAAGATCACATTTTCTTTCCTGATCTGAAGATCTCTGAAGTGATGGTACATGAATTCAAAGTCTTCAATAGATAAATGACAGAAATCAGCTTCGGTGAAAGAGTAGTCTTTGTAGTCTTGCCTTTGAACCACAAACGCCGTATATCACATCTTATAGAATAGATTTGCTGTCACCTCCTTGATGCTCACAATCAGCTTCTTGCTTTTCACAAACCTTTCTTTTTGACACTTTCCCCAAAAAAAATATATGTACTCAAACCTGTATTCATCCGATTGATCATTAATCCCCAACACCGCATAGGGATTCAGCCTTCTGATTCTATGAACAAATAATCTTCTTTCAGTATCCTCCAAGAAGGGTATTCTCAGGTATAAAGTTCATTGTCTCTATTTCAGTTCAGATAACCTTTTACCTCTGGAAGATGACGGACCTGGTTGATCGGATGTTGAAGGATTGGAAGGACCGACTTCGTCATGTGAAGGAATGACAGGTGGTAGGAATGGTAGTTCAGTTATTTCAGGCTTGATATCTTCAGAAAATGGATCGTGGAAAGGTGGAGATTCATGATGAACAGGAATAGTTTCAGGAATTGGTTGAGTTTCATGTTGAACAAGAATGGTTTAAAGAATTTGTTCAGAAGATGGTATGGTGGTTTGTGTTGAGCTTGGATGGCTAAGATTGAATGTTAATGGTGTGGTTTCAGGTTGGGATGTCATCAAAGTAGTGGAAATGGGTTCGGGTGAGTGTATGGGACTTACGGCTATTTCTTCAGGTGTCTTTGGCCCAAAGATTTCAGTAAGGAAATCAACCTCTTATTGACTGAACCCAACGTCTTGCTCAATTGTTCCATCTGTAATCATAAGCAAGGTTTCCGTTTCTTCTTTTACTCTCCAATTCTTATCATATTCGCTTTCAGTCACATCAGCCTCATCATCAGAGCTGATATCCACAATCTCTACAACTTCCACAAAGCTGTCTACAACCTCCCTTATCTCCTCCTCTTGTACCTCAGGCTTTTCAACTGTCGGTTCTACATTCGGATCCACATACAAAACAATCTGCTTTCCGCTTTCTTCGCCCATCGCTCCAGATTCATACATCTGAATAACTTCTGTCATGGACAAAGTTTTACCCATACTTGGAGTTTCTAAATCAGATTTCTGCTTCTTACTTCTCTCCCCCTCATGATCATGATCATCAGGATCCTGATCGTGTCTTCTTTTAGTTCCGTGGGCTTGTTCTTTACAACTCTGATTCAGAATAGCGACTTGCTTTGCCAGTGCATCCATAGCTGTTTTCATGGCACTTAGGTTCTGTGTTACCTCTGTCTTAAACTGATTGAACTCTGTTGATGTAATAGTGGGTGTAGGTGTAGGTGTAAGTGGTTGTGGTCGGTATAACACTCTCAAAATTGGAACGAGCAACTAACTTTAATTTCAATAAAATAACCAAAAGTAGATAAAATCTTGTCTACAAATCATTCCTGAAAATACCTCGAGATTTAAACATCATAATTCCACAATTAATGACTTAAGACGGGCATTACTTAACACAACACAAGTTGCTAATCCCAAACAAACGCGGAAGACTTCACTAATCAAAATCACCTCTCGTGCACTTTACTAGCACTCGTCACTTCACGGTGTAGCTAAAGCTACTCCCAACCTGAGCCTGTTGCACATGCCGACAAATAAAAGGGTTAGGCTAACGCCTAGTGAGTTCAAGAGTGTTATCATGACCATATAAATTCATAAATCGAGAGGGATGTAGTTTTAATCATGATTTCAAAAGAATTTACTTTAAATGCAAATCGCCCTTTTTTCTAACTCACACAATTCTCAAGCCGAAAACTCTAATATAACATGATTTCCAAAATGGACTAATTCCCAAAACCAACGTGAAAGGTGAGATAGCATTTGATTCTCAAAACGAGTGAACTCATAAATAATTCGCCATTATTCCAAACATCCCATATCATGGATGAAACATAACCCATAACTCATATAACGTGGAAAAGCAATTCACATAAATATGATACATCACCGAAAACATGGATAAACACAAATACTCAAAACAACACCGTTCGGTGACGGGGGAGGCCCGTATACATTGCACGTGACGGAACACAAACGTGGGTCACCTACTATGGAATAAAACACCCACGTGGATTACTCTCGTAAACTGAGCTCAATCACTCCAGATCTATTGCTCGCGAGACTAGGGAGCCCCCAACTTCAACCACTCCAGGTCTATACATTGGGTCACTCCAAATCCACAACAACACATTAGGGATTACATCTTACTGCCCATAAGACGACGTCCGACCATATAGGTCCACGCCTTACTTATCATGGAACCCGATGTCTATCCCGTGCCAAGCACATATGGAATTACACCTTACTGCTCATGAGACGACGCCCAACCATGTAGGCCCACGCCTTACTTATCATGGAACCCGATGCCTATTTCGTGCTACAAAAGAGAAACCAACGTCTCGTAAACTGAGCTCAATCAATCCCGATATCTTGCCCGCGAGACTTGGGAAACTCAAATGTCTGTGGATCCATAGCTAACAAGGTCTAAAACATTACATGACCCCAAATGAATAAACAAGTGCATTCAAAACAGGCAATTACCCAATAAAGTAAATCATGTTCAAAACTCGACTTTGAGCTATCAAAATTGGACAACTGTCCTCAAAACTTCACAAAATCCAATACCGAGCCATAAGCTCAACTGACTCAAAGGATAGTTCATATAAAGTCATAAAATGACATTAAACATAGCAACTCACACCTTTGCCAATAAATATTTTGAATCCATGAAAACCCGAAATAAAACCTTAGGTTGGGAAACCCTCTTTTCCAAAGAACTCACACCATTACATTTTCAAATCATCCCATGATGTACTGAATGCATTTTCATAACAAGTAAACTCCTTTTATAATCATAAATCCATAACCCATTTTCATACATGATTTATCAATCACATTTTCCCAAAATTCCAAATGTAAGTGTTTTACCATATTTACAACCATAATACTTCAAAGGGTTAAAACCCACCAAATAATTCAACTATTGATAATTTTCATGTAAAACACATAAGTATTTGGAAAAATAACATTTTGGCATGTACAAAGTTTTCACAAAGCAACTTGAACTCACCTTGTTAGATTCAGGCTAAATCTAGATTTTTCCCATACGTAAGCTCCTTTGAAGAAACTTGCATCTTCAATCCAAAATCTCCAAAAACCTAGATCCATAATTTCCAACCTTCAATAATCCGATCCAACCATGTACAATCATTCCCCAAACATTTATCATCCAAAAACCCCAAATATGCCAAGCCCTAATCTTCATAAATGATGAAGGAGAATATCATCTCAACCAAACACCACCGAAATCATCCAACAATTCCCCAAAATAGAAAGAGGATGAAATCAACAACAACCTAGAACTTGGGTAGAGGAATATTACCTTTATCACTTGAATCTCCAAACAAAAGCTCCTAATCACCTACAAAAGCTTCAATTTCCACTCCTTCAACAATGGTGGTAAGTAGGTTTTGTTTGGGTGAAGAAATGAGGAAGGAGAGGAGAAGGGTTTGTGTTCTTGAGGAAAATTGGCTGAGAGAGGGAGGGAGAGAGTGACTTAGGGTTTTGAAAGTGAATGAGGAAAGAGAGAGAGAAAAGAGCTTAAAATACCCAAGTTAACCCATCAGACAGGTCGCGGACGTTCGCATGGTTCTTCGTGGACGTTCGGCCTTGGCCGAACTACTCCCACTCCAAAACCTCTGTTGCTTCCGCGGATGACATGCGGAAGTCCGCCCTTCGCGGAAGTCCGACATTCACCCTTGCGGACGTCCGTGGGGTCAAAATGTCTTTCCCAATTTTTTTGGGGTGTTACAGTCGGGATTGAAAGTTTTCAAGTAAGGATAACAAACTCATGCTTTGTTGATCGTCATGTCTAATGGAAAGCAACTTAGCACAAAACATATCTTTCAATTCATCAACGGATAGATCAAGTGGAGTTACCTGAACTGGTGTAACTGGAGGTGGAGGTGGAGGGACTTCGGGCTCTTCAATTAACGACCCTTTACCTTTCAACAAATACTTAACACCTTGTATCTCCGTAATCAATCTTTCCTTAACAGCCTTTAAGGCGCCGCCGAGCACATTCCTTGTCACGAAGACTGGGAGATCACCACCGGGACCACTTAGGTTACCCGTTGACACAACAGTTGAATCAACTGTATGGCCTACATTCAGCGTTGGAATAATGTTAGCACTGGTAGGACTTCCGCGCAATCCTTGTAATCCTACAGAAGGAATTACTCCGAGCGTTCCGGATGAGGCACAAAGACTCTCATCAGTTGTAACAAATAGCGTCCTAGCCAAGGAAGATAATAATTCAGAAATGGGTCTAGACTCAATACTTGTGCAGAAAAGAAGGTCGAGGACCGGGGAGGGTGTCCTTCTATTCAATACCCGAACTCTCCAAGTGAGAGCTGGATAGAAGTTGTGCTGAAACCCCGTGAGAAAATGAGACGGTTTCCTGTTGAGAGGAAGCCGAATGGCTGGCTGGGGTGTGCAAATGCGATAGTGGGCTACTAACGTCTTTTTCAACACATGATCCCAACTCATGAGATCTGGTGGTGGATGTGGCTTCCCGTCTGGTATAGTAGGTCATGGTAGCACTCACACTCTCCATGTTTTTTTCTACATTTTCTCTCACAGACTCACTGACATCTTCAACTAATTCTCCCTCGGTTCTCCTTATATCTCCCATAATAACTGTTTCAACAACAGTTTGCACATTTTCAACATCTAAATGAGTCATTTCCGGCATGTCATCAATATGAATATCTTCTAAAGCAATATCAGCAGGCGAGGTCATACGTGGAAGAGTTAGAATATCCGCCACGTTTCCAAAAACATTTTCAGTATTAGCACCGTCTTGATCATCATCATCATCGTCATCATTATCATCATCGTCACTTTGATCCTCTTGTTCCTCCGCAGAATCAGACGCGTTGTCAAAATCCGAATCATCATCAGAAGGTCCAATAGCTCTAGCCACAGCAGCTGTCCCAACATGTCTGGGAATCAACTCCTCGGTGGATTGGACTACACGGTTGTCTAGTTGTGTGTCCAAAGACGAAAATTGTTCACCTTCAGATACGGATGGCTGACCCCCACCAGATCCCCTCTCAAAATTTTCCCTCTGTGCTCCCCGTTCAGTAGCCCTTGCATCCTGAACCCTCACAGACGCCTCTCTCCTAGGGGTTGAGTCTGGGGTAGGTCCTTCCGGTTTTGGCCGGACCATAGACTCTCTATACTCTATAATACACTTAGGAACCCTTCCGGTAGTGGCATCTCATAAGTGTATTGCTTCTTTGGAAGTTGGAGATACCTCATTGATTTTTCAGGCACCGAAGGATGATTGACTCTTCTCGGGATGTCTCTGTTGGAACGCATCATACTATGTATAATGAGTTGTAAAAATCTCATGTATTGAATGTACGGTCTGCCCTTGTTTTCTGCCTTTCCTCCACTTTCTCGTTCAGTTCATGCCATAAGATGGATGCATAATCTACATGTAGATCATACACCACCGCATGAAACAACTTTAGAATTCCAATGCTAGCATTGTCAGTTCTAGAATGCTTTGAAGTTAGGCATCAGTTGATTACTGAGAAGATGGTGTAATAGATTGGCGGTAGATTATTCTTGGAGAAATCTTTTATCTGATTCAGTTCCCCGTATATCCCATAGCTTTGATTCCGTCAAATACTTCCGATTCTGAAGGATAGGCATCGAATTCAGTCTTTCCGGGTCTTGATGTAGGACCATGAAATTTCAGAACGAGCCTCAAGCGATGATAATCAAGCTTTGTGATATATTCATCAATCTGGATCTGGAAAATTGGTCGTCTATGCTCAATTGTGGGTGTGATCGTCTTCCATGCTTGTTGTAATTACATCATAGGCACATTGGACTGTGTGAGTCAATGCGCATGCCAAAGGATGGTTCCGCGGTACTTCTTTCACCACCGAAAGAATGTTGATATGATCAAAATCAATATGGTGATTATTGAAATTGATCTCGGCGTAATTTGTCGGATGGATAATGGCATGATCTGGATGGCCTCCGGTGTACGATGGATGGACTGGTCGTGTTGATGGTAATGGAATGTCGTGTGTTGCCTCGGGAATAAGTTGCACATGGTCACCAAATCCCTGAACTCTACTTTGTTCCTCTTGGTGTGCCATTTGAACTGTTGGTTTTGAGAAAACAGTTCTGAAAAGTTAATTTTAGCAAAAAGCAGTTTTGAAAATTTTTCTAAAAAATTCTCCAAGTGTAGAATTCGGACCATACTGAAAGACACAAAGAATTCGGATGAAAAAGGATCCGAACTCTAGACTTTTCGGATCGAGAAGATCCAAAATCTCTTCTTCTTGGATCAAGAAGAATCCGAAATCCTTACTTCTCGGATTGAGAAGGATCCGAAACCTTGACTTTTCGTATGAATGAGATCCGAAAACAAAGCTTTTCGGATGAAACAGATCCGAAACCAAGACTTTAATAAATTAGAAGGATCCGAATTCATAACTTGGAAAAATTTCAGTGATGAAAACACAAACTTTTCGCATTCATTGAAATCAAAATTTTCTTATCCACGAGGATCCGAAAACTTGACTTGAACATTTTGAACACAAAACATTTCGTATTTGAATGATCCAAACTCTGAACTTGAAAAGTTTTGAACAAAACTTTTCGGATCATTCAAGTATCCCAGATTCAAATCGATTAAAAACAAGATTTGAAACTATAAAAACACCCAGACATGTTCGAAAACATATTCCCAACAAGTATCAATCAAATATTTGACATTTAAACCCTAAGATTGACTAAATCAACACAAACCCATCATATCGATATGAACACAGATTCAAAAACCACAATAAAGAAATCTAAACATGTTAAAATAACACAGATAGATTCGAAATTGATAGATGAACATGAATGAACAAGAATCATGTAAAACCAACATGAAATCGATGATGATGATGAACAAAATATGAACAGTCGCATGGAACAATCTTATTCAAAATAGACAAATCTAAACTAGAGAATCAAACAAAGTACATGGATGATTACATTCAGTACATAAAAACGAATTCAAAGAAACGATTTTCAAAGAATTTGGTTACCTGGTGAATGAGATTCGAACAGTTGAAGATGAAAGAAGAAGATGATGAACAGTGTTTCTTGAGACAATGTGGTTCGAAGTTTGCAAGAGTTGGAAAAAGTGGGAACTGAGGGTTTGAAAATCTTTTATACTCTCAAAAATAACACATGGCACGATTTTAGAGGACCCCACTTGTGCAAACAGTAGAAAAATACATGTCTGAAAAATTGACATGGCATTGTTCATCAAACTTTTCGCATGAACAAGGATGCGAAAAGTTTCAAATTGGAAAAAGTTTTCGGATGCAACTGAATTCCATGAAAAACTTTTCGTATCCTCTTGGATCCGAAAAGTCTACATTTCGTATCTTTAAGGATCCAAAATGGATGGTTTCGTATCCTTAAGGATCCGAATTGTATGGTTTCGTATCCTTAAGGATCCGAAATGTATGATTTCGTATCCTTAAGGATCCGAAAACTCAGTGTTTTTCAAAGAAAATCCAACTTTTTCAGAAAAATTCAAACTGTAAAAAAAATCTCTCATTAGAGTAAAA
The DNA here is from genome assembly GCA_033807775.1 of Saussurea involucrata. NCBI lineage: Eukaryota > Viridiplantae > Streptophyta > Magnoliopsida > Asterales > Asteraceae > Saussurea > Saussurea involucrata. The sequence goes on along the minus strand of CM066314.1, from coordinate 163,671,098 downwards.
CATTTTAAGCTCTTCCTTTGAAAAATGTCCCCTCTCTCTAAAAAATCTTTTTAAATAGAAAATACTAAAAGAAAACTATATCATATACCATACTTACAAACTTATGCCATCTTGCTCCTCCTAAACAGATGCATATCCAGTTGTCTCAACTTCAGATAAATCTGCAAGTACAGATGAAAATCTTGATACTCATTTAACATGAGTCCAGATCGGTTAGTGTATCTCTGTTAGATATCATTGCTCCCCCTCAAAAGTAGAATATAATTAAATAAACAAACACACACGCTCCTCCTCAATGTGTTAAAGGAATCATAAAAATGCCTAAGTGTTTAACATCCCTAGTTTGCTGATTAAGAAATTAAATCTTTTTTCATCTAAAGGTTTTGTGAATAAATCAGCAAGTTCTAGCTCAGTAGGCACAAAATGCATTTCAATGGTTCCTTTCTCAACATGATCTTTTATAAAATGGTACCTGACATCAATGTGCTTTGTTTTTTAGTGTTGAACAGGATTTGTCGTGATTGCTATTGCACTCTTGGAATCACAATAGATCGGGATCTTGTTGATTACGTATCCATAATCTTTCAACTTAGTCTTCATCCAAAGCACTTGAGAGCAACAGCTTGTCGCAACAACATATTCCCCTTCCGTAGTAGATGTTGACACGCAATTCTGCTTCTTAGAAGACTAGCTCACAAGCTTATCCCCTAGAAATTGGCATGCTCCAGATGTGCTTTTGTTGTCCATCCTATTTTTGGCATGATCTGCATCTGTAAAGGCTATTAGCTCAAACCCCGAATCCTTTGGATACCAAAGGCCTAAATTTCTTGTGCCTTTGAGATACCGAAGGATCCGCTTAACAACAATCAGGTGTGACTCTTTAGGATTTGCTTGAAAACGAGCACAGAATGATGTTGCGAACATTATATATGGTCTACTTGCCGTGAGATATAATAAAGAACCAATCATGCTACTATATAGTTTTTGATCAACTGATTTGCCAGACAAATCAACGTCCAAAAGCCGACCAATAGCCATTGGTGTTTTCATGACGGAGGAAGAATTTAAATCAAACTTTTTGAGCATGTCATTTATGTATTTAGATTGATTTATAAAAATTCCCTCTTTTGACTGTGTTACTTGTAGACCAAGAAATGTTTTTAATTCCCCCATCATGCTCATTTGAAAACATATTTTCATGACGTTTTCAAAATCAACACACATTTCAGGGTTTGTAGAACCAAAGATAATGTCATCAACATAAATATGTACAAGTATTAAATCATCACCTTTCTTCTTGAGAAAAAGAGTTGTGTCGATAGTACCTTTGGTGTAGATGGATTCAAGCAAGTAAATTGTTAACGTTTCATACCATGCCCGTGGAGCTTGTTTATGTCCGTAAAGGGCTTTGTCCAAGACATAGACATGATTTGGGAACTTCGGATCTACAAAACCTTCGGGCTGACGCACATACACTTCTTCATGAAGAATCCCGTTCAGGAATGCAGACTTTACATCCATTTGGAAGACCTTCATGTTTTTGTGAGCGGCATATGCGAGAAAAATCCGAATAGCTTCAATCCTTGCCACCAGTGCGTAGGTTTCGTCATAATCAATGCCTTCTTGCTGATTGTAACCTTTTGCGACCAATCTGGCTTTATGTCTAATAATTATACCCGCTTCATCCTTCTTGTTCCTAAAAAATCATTTAGTACCGATGATGGTTTTGTCCTTAGGACGCTTCACCAAACGCCATACCTCGTTACGCTTAAATTCATTCAACTCATCTTGCATCGCATTAATCCAGTCTGGATCTTGTAATGCTTCTGATGCCTTCTTGGGTACTAGTGAGCTCGGGAAATTGACATACAAACACTCGTTTGTTGTCGCAGATCTTGTCTTTACACCGTCCTTGATGTCACCAATGATGTTAGCAGGAGGATGTGCTTTTGTCCATTTGAGTGTGCTCGGGAGAGTTTGAATATCAGCACGAGTGTTGGAAGCATCATTTTCATCTATGACCGCAAGTATATCTTCTGTCGATTCAGCTGAAGGAATTTGAGTCGGTGTTGGATGTTCAACCTCAGGTGCTATTGATTCATGCGTAGAGACATCCGATGTTGTGTTTTCAGAAACCGGGTCTTCGCTTGGAGAAGATGGTTCAGAAACTATAACATGTGTAGATTCAGTCGGATGTATGTCTGTAGCACTTGAAGTATTAACACCGTTTTCTTCAGAAGGACCAGAGATATCAACACTCGTCGGTGGTATGTTTGCATTTACAAATACAAAAGGTGGTTCCATATCTGCAGAGATATCCATAAACGCATCAAAAAATAGTAAATCTAAATCAGAATTATTATTACTATTTAAAACAGAATTAGATGACTGTTTTTGTGCGGGTTCTACACCTTGTTGAGTAGAAGCTTCAGGTTGTAGTCCGAGTCCTGAACTATGTTGTCCAGAAGTCAAAGTAACAGTTTCGTCAAACGTCACATTGATACTTTCAATGATCGACTTCGTGCGTTTGTAGTAGATCCTGTACGCTTTGGATGTCAAGGAATAACCAATAAAAATTCCTTCATCAGCTTTGACTTGAAACTTTGTAAGATTTTATATGTCTTTGAGCAAAAAAACATCTGCAACCAAATACACGCATTATATTTGGTGGAAGTCCCGAATAAGCAAGCATAGTCCGAGCTGCTTCTACGAGCGTTCTGTTCTTTCTCTCAACCACTCCATTTTGTTGAGGAGTCATTGGTGCTGAGAAATTATGTGAAATCCCAACGGAATCAAGAAATGACTGTAAAGTGGCATTCTTGAACTCTGTTCCGTTATCGCTTCTTATCTTTTGAACTGAACGTTGTAGAAGTATCTGAATCTTCTTGATGAATTTGATGATCAGCTCAGGTGCTTCAGATTTGAGACGTAGAAACTCCAACCAAGTGTAGCGCGAGTACTCATCAATCATAACTAAGATATATTTCTTTCCACCCATTGATTGAGTCCTCATTGGGCCACAAAGATCCATATGAATAAGCTCCAGAACATTATCGCAGTTGGACAGAGTTTTAGACTTGTGAGAAACATGTTTCATTTTTCCCATTTCACAAGCCGGACATACTGATACTTTGTCGATCTTCAAATCCGGTAGTCCTGTAACTAGTCCATCAATCCTCAGTTTGTTGATGCTTCAGAAATTCTGATGAGATAGTCTTCTATGCCACAACCAACATTCGTCTAAAGATGCTTTTGACACAAGACAAACTTGTTTTGAAGAAACTAAATTCACAAAGTCGGTTATGTATATATCTCCGCATCTGTTTGCTCTGAAGATTTCTGAGCCGTTTTCATCCACAACATGACAGAACTTCTTGTTGAAAATTACCTTACAATCCTTGTCGCAAAACTGACTTATGCTAAAGAGGTTATGTCCTAAACCCTTTACATACAGAATCTTTTCAACAGAAATCGAGTCATTGTTTAACGTTCCGTGACCTCGAACATACCCTTTTGAATTATTACCAAAACCAACCGATCCGCCAGTATGTACAGTAAAGTCGTGCAATAAGTGCTTGTACCCCGTCATGTGTCTCGAAGCTCCCGAATCTATGACCCACACATGACGGTCCTGAAAATGCAAATTACCTTATCTTAGGTACCCATATCAGTATGGGTCCTTTGGTGTTAGTACGAATCAGTTTATTGATTTCAGTTGAGGAACCTGGATTTTTTCCTTTAAACTTTAGTTCCTTTGCTGAACTTGGTTTGTTAACTTCATTTTTAGGAATCCATTTCCAAATCATGTTCACTTCAACTGTTTTAATTTCTTTCTTCTTATTTTTCTTCGTTAGCCCAAAACCGAACATTCTTGCTGGATGATTAGCTGAAGATTTCGAAGAAGAAATCGAAGTATTAACATTGTTAAACTTTTTGTCTTTAGAAGCGTTGTGATTTAACTTGAAATAGTTATCCCAACAGTGAGCGCAATGTATTCTTCTTTTTGCTTGTGTCAACAATTTAAAATCTGAAATATCGGAATTTTTATTGACATTTGCATTGTAGACATTACATGAATGCGTACAATTTTTATTGAAAGCGATACATTTCTCAACAGTGGACTTTCTATTCTTGCTAAATCCACTATGCTCATTCAAATCCATAAGCTTTTCCTCATCCACTTCTGAGAATGAAGAAGAAGAAATGTTAGAACTTTTAGAATTAGGAGATTCATTTGGAGATAAATCAGATTTGGTACAAGATGACTCTCCTTTTTCAAAAACACTATGTTCTTTTTCATTTGTGTCTAAACAAGATTCAAATAATGAATTCTTGAAACACACAAATGATGATTTGTCTTTTGAAACTGGATCTTTTGTTTTAAAATTGATTTCTTTGAAAGAACTTTTCTCTTTTGCATTGACCGAACTTGATGATTTACTCTGATCTTTGGAATCACATTGATTTGAACATTTTTTACAAACATTTGAATCCTTAAATTTTGATAATTCAAATAATTGGGATTCTAGTCGTCGAATCTCAACCTGAAGATCAAGATTGACTTTTAGACTATCATCCAAATCCATCCCAATATTTTCATTATCATCATTTAATTTTTCAACTTGCAATTTTAACTCATAAATGTGATTTTCTAAATCAACAATTTGAATCAATGTCGAATCCAGATCAGGAAATTCAGTATTAGTCTTTTGAACAAACTCCCTTTTAATTGACTCTTCTTGAATACTTGACTCCTTTTCTTCACAAGATTCAGACTTAACAGAGTTAGGTTCTTTGTTTTGAATGTCCGAAATTTTAACCTCAGATTCTTTTGAAAGTAATAAATTAAATTCAGTTAGTTCAACCTTTTTTGTTTTATAACTAGAATTTAATTCATCGTATTTAAAATTTGTCTTGTTGAATCTTGGTTTTTCATTAGAACCTTTCTCCGTCTTATCTTTTTCTTTATCAGAAACTGGAGTTGAACATTCAGATTTAACAAATATTTCTGATATAGGAGGTATTTATTTTGTAATACTTTCCTTTAAACCATCACCTAAATTTTCAATTGTATAAAGATTTTCAGGTGCTTTCTTTAAAACCTCAATATCAGATAAACCTAGTCCCATTTTTGGATTATAAAATCGTGTATCTTTTGGGTTACTAGTTAATAATTTCAGAGTTTGCTCAGTCTGACCTCTTTTAAAATTTAAATCTTCAAGTTGCTTAATCTTTTCATAAGCTTCTATTCTTTCGTCATAAATAATTTTAAGTTTAAACTTTAAATCCATGTTTTCATCACTTGTAATTCTCATTTCCTTCTTCAACTCAGAAATTTTAGATTCAAGTTCTTTATTTTTAATCTTAATAACTTCTTTTTCTTTTTCTCTATCTTCGGCCAAACATTTATAAAGAAGTGCTTCGTCTTTATATCTCAACAATGAACTTTTCTCAATATCAAAGTTCTTTTGAACTTTGTCAAATTCCTTTTTCATTTTGTCCAGTTCAGATATCAAGTTCAGCATATCTTCATTTTCAGAATTTTCAGTTTTAGCATCATTATCAGATTCATCAGAAGAGTCTACTTGTTCAGCATATCTTCATTTCTTAATATCTCAACAATGAACCTTCCTCATCCATTTTAGCCATCAAGCTATACTTTACTTCTGTAAAGTGAGCTTCTTCTTCATTTGAGGAGTCTACTAGCCAAATCTCCTCTTCAGCATTGATTGGCTTTCCAGTTTCCTTTGCTTTTGCCAAGTGTGCTTTTTCTTTGATAGTACTCAAAGTTCTTTATCTTCTTGTGTTTGCACTCTAAGGCAAAGTGACCAGGCTTACCGCAATTATAACCGTTCTTATCATCTCTATCCTTCTTCTCCTCTTTTTCCTTTCTCTCCGCTTTATCATCCTCTTTCTCCTTTTTCTCTTTATACTTTTTCTCAGACCTCTTGTATCTACCAGCCTTGTTATATTCAGGTTTATTCTTTGAGTAGAATTTCTTTCTACTAAACCTTTTTTGAAATCTGTTGGTGAGCAAGGCAAATTTCTCAGCAAAATCAGAAATCTCATCTCTAGAACCTTCACTTCCCTCATCATCAGAACTCTTAATCATCTTAGACATATCAGAAATCAGTGCCTTTGTCTTTAACCCCCCACTTTTCTTGTGCTCACTTAGCAAAGCTAGAGATTCTTCCACCTTCTTGTTATTGTCTTTTATCCCCTTTCACCTTGTCCTCATGTTGACCAAGGATGCTAAAAATGTCACTTAGCTTTTTATCGTCCATATCTCGTGACATTTGAAGTTGTACGGAGTAAGAATCCCATTCAGGCAAGAGGTTCTTGACAAACTTGTAATTGATTTCTGACTCAGACTTATCAACTCCATTCCTTCTCAGATCATTTAGAATGATGTTGTATCTGTTGTAAGAATCCCTCAAAGACTCACATTCTTTTGCCTTAAAACCTTCATAGGCATTTATGCTCTGATTTCTTTTGGCAAAGACTTTTGTGAACCCTCTAGTTGCCTTTCAAGCTCATCCCAAATTTCCTTCGCTGAATCTCGACTATCTACACGGTTGTAGATATCGTTGGAAATTGCCATAGTAAAACATGTCAATGCTTGTTCATCAATTGCCACCAATACCTTATCAGTTTCATTGAAATATCGATATTCCTTGTAAATTCTTCTTGGTGCAATGTAAGGAGTTGTGGTTGTGGCTGCAACAGGCTCGATCTCAATAAATGGTCTATGAGGTCCATTGGTGATTGACTTCATGAGGTCTCTGTTCTGATTGTTCAAGAACTGAATCATCCACTTTTTCCATTGAGGATATTCATCAGTTTGAAGAACTGGCGGTTTCGATTTCGATCCCATGCTCATTAAGTCTCTAGACATCTTTAAAAATTGCTAGATACTGGATCTTTCAAAGAATCAAACAATAAGTGTATGAGTTACACTTAGATACAATTTTGATGAAAAATTCTTGCTTTTAGAAAAACTTTTAGGACCCAACTGTGAATTATCAAACTTTTCGGATGACCCTATATCCGAATCCTCAACTTCTCGGACTAAACAGATCCGAAAACAAAACTTCTCGGTATAATAAGGAACCGAAATCTATACTTCTCGGATAAAACTAATCCGAATTCACTACTTTTCGGTGACACGTGATCCGAAATCCATACTTTTCTGATCAAACGGAATCCGAATCCTTCACTTTTCGATTCAAGCACACTTTAAATTTTGAAACTTTTCGGAATCAAGGTGATCCGGAATCTTAGCTTCTCGGATTAAACGGATTCGAGTTCTATAGTTTTCGGACTTAACACAATCTGAATTCTATACTTGTCGATTCTAACACAATCCGAAAAACACCAGATTAACAATCCGAAAATCAAATGAATGATCCGAAAAGTTCAAAAACATCCGAAAATCACAAAAACTGCCATATCTTTTTCAATTGTTGATCAATTTCAACAATTCTTGCACATACAGATTCGTAGGACAATTTCGCACAGATTCTTAGTTGATTCCAACTTCTAATTCGTCCAATTTGATCGAGTTTTGATCCAAAACAGTCAATTCACTTTTTCGAACAAAAATATCACAAATCACTGAAATTCGTGAATTTAGTGAAGAATTGGATGAAAATTCCTGAATTAAAGATGATCAGCAAAACGAGTCCAATGATGTCAAATTCAGTCCAATTCGATCACAAATCAGAAAAATTCGAAAAAATGTAATGAAATAGTTGATCCGAGTTCTTCAAAATGCTGCAAGAAATCTTCAAAAATTGTATTTTCTGCTTGAAAATCTCTGATCTGCTCTAATACCAAATGTTGTTCCCTCAAATCTAGTAAAGTATATTCAAGATGTAGAGAGAGAATCTAGAGTGAGAAATGGTCATTCATATATTGAATATTGAAAGTACAAATGACACAAAAGCTTACATTTGATACAAAATGATCTTCTTTATATAGTAGGGCATGACAAGTCCATGCCTCATACTTAGAAGATACAGTTTAAGAGAAACACTGTCTTGATAGCTACAATAATACACTAACAATTGTATCAGTTGGGTGTGTGTGTGTGTGTGAGTTGTGTGTGTGATTAGTTCTCGAATCCTTCACATATCAGGAAAAGTTTTCGGATCTCATTTGGTTAAAACGTTTCGGATCCATCAAATTAACTTTTCGGATCACACATGCTGTCACTTCTCGGATCACATATGGGGTAAACTTTTCGGATCAGCCATTACAAAAGTTCTCGGATCTTCCATTTGATAAAACTTCTCTGATCACACTACATCATCAACTTTTCGGTTCCTCTTTAAAAGGTTTTCGGATTGCATATCATTATGCTTCTCGGATCCTTCTTGAAACGTTCTCGGATCAACTTTTCGGATCTCACAGGAAAGTTTTCAAGTAGTTTTGATCTTGACAAGTGAAACCTCACGTTGAAGAAAACAGAAGGTCACAACTTCTCTGAGATTTTTCGATATTTTCGAAATTTTTCGGAATCGAATTTGAAAGTTTCTGTCGTGGCGTTATTGTTCAAAAAGAGTTCAGAAGCTTGATAAAAGTTTCTTAAAGTCTAAAGAATCATCTCATGTGAGAAAATCAGAAGCTCGCGTCATTTTCGAAAATTTTCGGTCGTTTTTTCGGAAAATTTTCGGTTTCCATTTCGATATTTTTTGTGAGCTCTGAGTTGGTAAGAGAGATTAAGGAAGCTTAATTGAAGAGTTTCTTGTTGAATATTAAACTAAACATATTATGTATTATGTAAATAGTATGTAAATAGTATGTAAATATACATATATATATATATATTTTTTATGTATAGGTAGTTATTTATGGAAAGGTGTGATTGTTCATAAAACAACACAACCCTTAGTGAACCATTGCGATGGTTCAAAGGCACCCGTTCGGTGTCTATAAATAGGTTTGATCATGTACATTTCAAAGTGTGAACTTTTCTCTGAATTATCAATAAACTTTGGTTATTGTCATTATCTTGATCCAACATTTGGTATCAGAGCATTTGGTTTAACAACCAAAGTTCTCATCATCTACCGATTACCATTCAAAATCAAAAGAGATAGAGAGAGAGAGAGAGAGAGAAAGTCACCGAAACCACTAGAGATTAACGAGTAACCACCGATCGATACAAATCAGAAAGGCTTCAACTTTATCAGAAATCGAAGACCATCAAACGATTCAGAAAGAATCAAGAAAACCCTATCGTTTTTCAGAAGAAGAAACGAAAAATTGAAATCGACGCAAGGAGGAACAAAAACCATGGTTTAGATTTGCCCGGGAATTAGGAGACCAGTGGACTGTTAGAGGCAGTTGGTTTGATTCGCCCCGCAAACAAGAAGAAACCAGTGGATTGTTCATTTAGATTTGCCCGGGAATTAGGAAACCAAAGGACTGCTAGAGGCAGTTGGTTTGATTCGCCCCGCAAACAAGAAAGAAAGAGTTTTTCCGCTCTAAGAAGAAGATTCTTAGGAAGCCGAAAAAATTGGAAGAAAGAAGAAACGATCAATGGATTCCGAATCATCCAAGAAAAATAAAGGAGGGATGGATTCCGAAACATCAAAGAAAAATGAAGGAGGAATGTCAATGACATTCCAATGCCCGATTCTAAATTCTACAAATTATACTATTTGGGCCGTGAAGATTAAAGCGCTTTTTAATGTCTATGGAATATGGGAAGCACTCGAACCAAAAGGAGAAGTGGATACAAAGAAAAACACAATGGCTATTGCTTATCTCTTTCAAGCTTTTCCCGAACAACTCGTTCTACAAGTTGCTCATCATACGAACGCCACAGATATATGGGAAGACTTGAAAGCTCGATTCGTGGGTGCCGACAGAGTCAAGGAGGCTAGACTACAAACATTAGAATCAGAATTTGAATCCTTGTAGATGAAAGACTCAGAATCACTCGATGAATTTACTGGAAAAATTAGTCAACTTGTGTCACAAGCAAACAATCTTGGATCCAAAATTGATAACAAAAGATTAGTTCGAAAACTTCTAGGATCTGCCCCAGCAAAATTCATTCAAATTGTTGCTGCAATTGAACAATTCGCCGATCTTAATACCATGTCATTTCAAGAAGCTGTTGGAAGACTAAAAGCCTATGAAGAACGCATTAAGAAGCCAAACAAAGAAGAAGATATACATGATAGTCTTCTATACACCAAAACAGACGAAAAGGAAGAAGACAAAGAGCATAGCTGTGAACGTTGCGGTTATAGGAAGTCAAATCAAGATAACAAAGGAAGAGGCCGAGGTAGAATTTGGAAGTCATGGAGGAACAAAGATGGTAACCAACTCCAACAAGATAAGAGTCATATAAAATGCTTCAATTGCAACAAATTTGGTCACTTCAAACATGAATGTACGATGAAGGAGGAGGTTAACTTAGCCCAATACGAAGAAGATGAACCAATAATTGGTGCACCATTGCTATAGATGAGCTTTGAAGAAGTGGAAGACTTCACTTAAACTATGTTTAGTTTAAGGGGGAGTGTTGAATATTAAACTAAACATATTATGTATTATGTAAATAGTATGTAAATATACATATATATATTTTATGTATAGGTAGTTATTTATGGAAAGGTGTGATTGTTCAAAAAACAACACAACCCTTAGTGAACCATTGGGATGGTTCAAAGGCGCTCGTTCGGTGTCTAAATAGGTTTGATCATGTACATTTCAAAGTGTGAACTTTTCTCTGAATTATCAATAAACTTTGGTTATTGTCATTATCTTGATCCAACATTTCTATCATAAAGAAACGCATTCTTTGATCCAATTTTTCGGTTTTTCGGTATTGTTCGGTTGCAAATATCGAGAGATTCGGATCGAGTTTCGACTTCTAACCAGTTAAGGGAGCTTAAGGGATCATAAACGAAGAGTTTCGGTCAAAAAGTTTGGTCCAATAACGATTTTTGCAGATCTGGTCGTGAGGTTGAAGATGGTGAATAGTGTTGTAACGGTCTCCGTTAAGTGTCCGTTAGTTTTGTGACATTTTTGGTCCTTTTTCCGTTAAATCCGTTAGTCAGTTAGTATTGTTCCGTTAGTTAGTTAGTTTTGTTGCATTTTGAGTCTATTTTCGTTAAGTTTCAGTTAGCTTTTATCATTTTTAGTCCTTATTTTTGTCGAGTTTTAGTATTTTTCACTTTTAGTCCTTATTTTTCGTATTAGTTTCATTTTTGTCGATTTTAGTCCCTATATTTTGTATTTTTGTCATTTTTAGCCATTTTTGTGTCTATTTAGTCATTGTTTTTCGTTTAATTTTGTTTTAGTCATTTGTAGGGATGAGCGTTGAGCACCGTTTTCCCGAACCGAACCGGTACCGTACCGAACCCGAACCGATACCATGTATTCGGTTCGGTATTCGGTTCCGAACATTTCTCAAAATCGGTATTCGGTATTTCGGTATTCGGTACCGGGATTTTCCCGAAAAAAACCGAAACCGAACCGAAATTTTTAAAAGCAAAGTTTTAAAAAAAAATTAATTATGCTTATCATCTCCTAAATAAAGTTTATCTTGATTGTTGTTAACATTAATTATTATTGTTTCTTGATGTATATATAGAGATTGAAAAGTTGATAAACGAACAAAATGGAAAAACGAATATCGTAAACGAATATCGAAGATTGTTCAACTTTTGATTTGTTTTGAACTTTGTTAGCTTCAATCTTCCTAATCATAGAAGTATTTAGAAGTAGTGAAAAATAGGCTAAGTAAAGAAAGCCTCTTACAGAGGCTCTGCCGAACTTACCGAGAGATCAAGGTCAAGAAGCTACAGAAGCTAAAGAGGCGTCCTATAGAAGCTCTGTCATACGCACAAAGAAGACCAAAGACTCGGAATCCGGTGAAGACTGCTCTACAAAGGACCAGACCGCAGAACCTCTGTAACACTTTACAGAGCCTCTGTGGTCCTCTCTAAAAGACCTGAAGATATTTATAATATCTTGCTACTGTTAATGGACCTGTTCATCAACTTGCATGGTAGCATGCCCTGTCCATCTTCAACGTGTCAAACTCTGATTGGATTCAATAGGGCTTAGTACATAATAGACGTCTGCTGCATTAAATGCAATACAGCACGTCCAACTGTTCATGCCATCCGTTCCACTATCCATACCGTCCATTCTGAATAGTAGCTTATGCTTTATGGTCCCCTTAGAGTAGTATATAAGGAAGACTCATGTTGAGTTCTTCCTAATCGAGAATTAAGAGATAAGAACATCAAGAACACATAGCTTATACACTTTGAGAGTCATATCTGTTTTAAAGCTTTGCTTACTCACTATTCTTAAATCTGTTCTTGATACATATATATTCAGTAAACTTTGAGATATTATTTCCTGTTCACTGTTTATTTATATTGTGTTCTAAATCTATCAAACATATCTGTTAGTTCTTCAAATACGCTTCTGCATCAAACTTAAACTTGAACTAATAGATCTGATAATCTTGTTTAAACAAAACGGGAACCTACAATTTGTATCAGAGCAAACCTTGATTTTCAATATCAAGTGATCCTCTTTGTTACAAGATTGGTGATAGACATCATTCCTTTTTAACCTATTCCTCATTTCTAGGTTAAAACTCCATTAAAGTGTACTCTGGGAACTGTTTAAACCCAGAAAACTTTCCAGATCATCAGACTCATACTCTTTAATCATACTATCTTTTCAGAATCTTTACAATGACAAATACAAATAACTTCTTTACTGCTGGTTCACTCACCAAGCCTCCTACTCTCCTTCGAGATGAGTATCCTCAATGGAAAATAAGAATGGTCCATTTCTTTGAGGGTACTGAAAAAAATCTAGTACAATATCTTTACAACCTTCCTCCTGTTCCCATGATAGTAGTACCCCGAGTACCAGCTACTGTTGAATCTCCTGAAATCCCTGAACATAAAAAACCGAAGCCAAAAGAAGAATGGTCAAATGAAGATAAGGCAGAAGATGAAGTTGCACATAAAACAAAAAGAATATTGATAATGGCTATCCCCAACGAACTTTTTCAATCCTTAGATGCATGCGAAACTGCGCACGATCTTTGGAAAGAATTAGAAAGACAGTTGGAAGGGGGTGCTAAAACGAAGAAGAACCGAAGGGCACAGTACATAAATGAATATCATGCATTCAGAGCCTCTGCAACAGAATCTCTGCAAACGACGTACGACAGGTTCAACTCTCTCATAAAAAAATGTGGAAAGTCTGGCATTCACAGAACCTCAGAAGAAAATAATGTCATGTTTCTAAAAAGCCTGAATGATGAATGGCTCCAGCTGTCTATGTCCTTACAAACAAACCAAGATCTAGACTCCTGGACTCTCTCTGTTCTCTATGGAACACTAGCCGCACAAAAACCTCAAATAACACAGGCTAAAACACTAACCATTGCACCATATGCATTGGTTAGTAAATCTACAGAGGCTACAGAGAGACCAAGAAATGAGAAAGCAAGAGAGGAGAAGAAAAAGGAAAAGAAGAAGATAATGATGATTGATAGCGAAGAAGACGAGCTGATAGAAGAAGAGATAACTCTTGCGTCATTAGCTAAATCCTTAGCTCTGTTGACAAGAGAGTTCAGAGGAAACCAAAGAGGTTCAAGAAATGATAGATATGGCAGAGACAACCAAGGTGACAGTAGAGATAACGGAAGAAGAGAAGAATCAAGTGACCGACAGAGGTCAGATGAAAGAAGTGACCGACAGAGGTCAAACGACAGAAACTACAGAAGTAGTGACCGACAGAGGACAGATGACAAGATGAGCCACATACAACAAGAATGCAACAAATGTGGCAAGCCTGGTCATTACGCAAACGAATGCCGATCGGAGAAAGGTGGAGACCGACAAAATTCCGACGATCGTGCTGGAAACACTTCCCAAGGCTGTTTCAACTGCGGGAAGCCAGGTCATTTCGCTAATGAATGCAGAAGCAGATCAAATCGCCCACAGAAGGACTCAGCTTTTTACAAAAAGAAGGCTGAGTATTATGCACAAAAATCCCTAATGGCGAACAAAGGGCATTCTGAGGCGAACAAAGAGGACTTCGAGTCAGACTCTACCTCTGACGAAGAATACACAACCAATGTCCTATTCTGTGGCATGGCAGAAGTCGACTCCGACACTAACACTGAGGTATCGACTTCAAACTCTACCTCTTGTACTAATTCTGTAGATGATGATTCACTTAAACTTATTGAACTGATTGAACTAAAAGAATTAAATATAGGCATTCAGAAAAGACTCACCTTTAATGAGAGAGAAGTACAGCTTCTCACTCAAGAAAAAGCCAAAAATTTTGAAGAAAAAGTGAGAATAAAAAAGAATTGGAACAAAAATCTAGATCCTTTAAAAAACAAATTTCTGAATTATCCTCGGAGTTAAAAATCAAAACAAAAGAACTTTCAGTTTCCAGGAGTGAAACTACTGACATAAGAGCTCTCAAAGAATACTTTCAAAGAGAGAGAGAGGTACTTTGGCAAGATCTACTCAGAAAAGAAGTTTTACTCAAAAACTATAAAGATGCACAGAAGGTTTATGAAAAAGTAAACTCACAAATAGGAAGACGAGGTATAGGGTACGATGATATTACCCTAGGTGTTGAAGGCAAAAGAATTAAACCTCTGTCTTCTCTGTTTGTGTTGGGAAAAACAGACAAACCAGATTTTCCAAACTTACTCTCTGTAAGTAAAAGGGCTAAAATCTCCGTGGAACCTCACTTAAGGAAACATACGAAGATGATCAATGTGTGGTTTGAAAACACAGATTCATCATCTTCAACCTCTGTCAATAGAGGAATCAAACCAAAGAAATATATGAAAACACAAGATCAGATTGGTATCTTTAAGTTTGGTAAACCAGAAACTCAAACGCAGGTTGCTTTTGTCTGTATGATAAATGTTGAAAAGAAATTATCAGCAGAAGCTCCTGAGTTTACACCCACTTTTTCAGAAGAAAAACTTACAGAAACAATTGAAAAGGAAATTTTGAATGTATGGAAAATAAACGTTTTAGAAAACTT
Organism: Saussurea involucrata; assembly: GCA_033807775.1. Taxonomy (NCBI): domain Eukaryota; kingdom Viridiplantae; phylum Streptophyta; class Magnoliopsida; order Asterales; family Asteraceae; genus Saussurea; species Saussurea involucrata. The sequence continues at coordinate 163,656,032 of CM066314.1, read as the reverse complement.
CTGTACATCTTCTGTAGATAAAATTCTCGCTGATGAGATCTTATCAGAAACCTCTGCCATCTATGAAAATTATTTTACAGAGGAAGAAAGCTCGTATGATACATGCTCGGAAACTCCAGCCTCTGTCGAAAGAGATGAATCAACCTCTGTATATGAGGATGATTCATCTTCTGACGACTCAGAGACTGATGTTACATCAGGGATAGTTCACTATGACACAGAGGATGTTAAATTCTCCTCTGAAGTTCTTAACAGAACTATTTCTCCAAAAGAGAAAATCACAGAGATACCTATCTGCCCAGATTTTCTGAACATATATTTACAAGTCAAAACCTCTGCTGAGCTTGATATGTTAAAGAAGACCTCTGTAGATCCTAAAAGTTCAAAATTTTCAAAACCTTTAAGGCAAATTATAGAAAATACCTCTTGGCAACAAAAGGGAAAATGGCCTAAAATTAAGAAATCTTTTTCCTCTGTGACAGTGAAGAAAGATGTTCACTCACAGAAGGCAAGAACTAAACAAAGCTTTTGCAATCAACATTCTAGTACTCATAGATCTTCTTGTAATAGGAAATCTAATGTTAAGAAAGAATGTAATGCCTCTGTCGCTCAGTTCAATAAATTCAATGAAAAGTTCAAGCAAATCACGTCTCATATTCAATAATGTCATTGCTTTGATCTTATGTTCAGATTAAATAATCACTTCTCTAGTCAAGATTGTTTACTTTCTACCCAAAGTCAAAAGTCAGAACCTAGAAAGAAACAATCTGATTCTTCTACAAAAGATAAAATGTATTTCAAGAATGCTAAGGCAAACCTGAAAAATTCTAACAATATTGGACCTATGTGGATATGGGTACCTAAGTCTCTGTGATTATTTTAAAGAAGCAGTTTGTGCCAATTTGGTATCTTGACTCCGGATGCTCAAGGCACATGACTGGCGACCGAAGTTTACTATCCACGTACAAAGAAACACACGATGGTGGATCTGTAACTTTTGGAGACAACAAGAAGGGACACATCAAAGGCTATGGAGTTATAAAGAAGGAAAACGTCTCTGTCGACAAAGTTGCATATGTGAATGGCCTTAAACACAACCTACTCAGTGTAAGTCAACTTTGTGATACAGGATTTGATGTCTTATTCAAAAGAACTTTCTGCTCTCTGCAAAGTGAAGACACAGGAATGGAACTTCTACGAGCCGAAAGAAGAGGTGATCTGTATCTAATGAATTTCAGTTCCAAGAACAAGGACAAAGTTTGCCTTGTAGCCTGCAAAAGTGAGGAAGCCTGGTTATGGCATAACAGAATACCGAAGTTAAGAAGTGACAATGGCACAGAATTTAAAAACTCTGTCATTGAAGCCTATCTTTCTATAGAAGGAATATCACAGAACTTCTCTGCCGCACGCACTCCACAGCAGAACGGCGTAGTCGAAAGAAAGAATCGAACGCTTGTGGACGCCACAAGAGCTATGCTATTAGCATGCGGATTACCGATGAACTTTTGGGCAGAAGCGATTTCTACTGCTTGTTATACACAGAATCGTTCAACCATTGTGAAAGACACCTCAAGACTCCCTGCGAATTAATCAACAAAAGGCGGCCAAACATCAAATTTTTCCATGTGTTCGGATGTAAATGCTTTGTTTTAAACGACAGAGATTCTAGAGGAAAGTTTGAGATAAAAGCTGACGAAGGCAAATTCATTGGATACTCTGCCACCTCCAAAGCCTACAGAGCATTCCTTACAAGATCTCGCAAAATTGTAGAAAGCATCAATGTTTCTTTGGATGATTCATTCCAGAAGACTTCTGAACAAATCAGTTCAGAACTCGGACTTAAAGGGGAATCCTCTGGCATCTCACAAGCAAAAGAAGACTTAAATCTTCTATTTTTAGAGATATTCCACGATGACATTGATCCCTCTGTTGGAACCATCAGAGCTTCTGAAGAACCATCTTCCATCGGTCAAAATCCAACAGGTATGACTCTAACTGGACCAAATAATGCTTCATCTTCTTCTGTAAATACTACAGATGCAAATGCCGAGGTAGAGATCACAGAAGATGAAACAACAAGGAAAACAACCACAGAAGCTGCTGAAAATCAAACTTCACAATCCACAGAGGAACCAATTACAGAGGATATAGAGGACCAAGTCTATACGTCCTCAGAGGAACAAACTCCACCACCTCTCATACCAATCATTCCACAAGCTGTAGGATCAACTACAAAGGCACGCACTACTACAGAGGCTATACAAGAAGAAGAAGAACAACAAGAAGCCTCTGAAGAAAGATTCGATGACATTGGTGACCACCTTCCACGCACAACTAAGTGCACAAAAAGCCATCCTCCAAGCCAAATAATCGGCGAACCTTCTGACACGATAAAAACCAGGTCTGCCACTGCTAACTTTTGTTTCTTTACAAATTTTATTAGTGTGATAGAACCAAAGAAGATTTCTGAAGCCCTAGATGACCCAGACGCCATGCAAGAAGAGCTTCTGCAGTTTGAGCGTAACAGAGTGTGGACTTTAGTACCTCTGCCACGAGGGAAACAGGCCATTGGGACTAAATGGGTCTACAGAAATAAGAAGGATGAAGATGAAGTGGTCATCAGAAACAAAGCACGATTAGTGGCCAAGGGATATAGACAAGAAGAAGGCATAGACTACGATGAGACTTTTGCCCCTGTCGCACGACTCGAAGCAATAAGAATATTCTTAGCCTTCGCAACCCACAGAGGATTTAAAGTTTATCAGATGGACGTAAAATCAGCTTTTCTCAACGGTGAAATCCAAGAAGAGGTTTACGTAAATCAGCCACCAGGGTTTGAAAGCTCAATGTTCCCAAGGCATGTATACTACCTTGAAAAGGCTCTGTACGGACTGAAACAGGCTCCAAGAGCATGGTACGAACGACTTTCTACTTTTCTTCTAGTCAATGGCTACGATAGAGGTACAACAGATACTACCTTATTCTATAAACGTAAAAACAGTGAAATAATGCTTGTTCAAATATATGTGGAGGACATAATTTTTGGGTCTACTAATACAGAGGAGTGCAAAAGTTTTGAAAAACTCATGCAGAGTGAGTTTGAAATTGAAAGTCCAGGATACACTCTTACAATCAAATATGAACAATTAAGATCGTATTCACAGCAACTGGTCATATGATTTATTAACAATCTGTGAATTACAAGATATTACAATGAATTTCTCTAAATGGATTCACCAAAGATTATATCAAAGATTTTCTCAAAGATCCTGTTAGCTACAGTTGCTAACTCCTATATATACTGTAGAGAATAGCTAAAGCTACAGTACATATGAGAAACAGACTAATAGAACAATTACACGTGTCCTAATTAGTAACTGAATATAACAGAGAATATCCCAAGATATGAATTCTGAACATACTTCTGAATAAGTGCTTCAGAACCTTTGTCTTCATAGTCAGAAGTTCTGAGTCTCCTACTCAGAACTCTGAACCTTCTAGTCAGAATCCAACACTTAGAATCTTTTTGAGATTTCTCACTCAGAACTTCTGAGTCTTCTACTCAGAACTTCTGAGTCTTCTACTCAGAACTTCTGAGTCTTCTGAGTCTTCTTTAGTCTTCTTACTCAGAACTCAACACTTGTGTTTTTGACAAAACTCTAGACCTAACAATCTCCCCCTTTTTGTCAAACACACTTGTACTTTTCATCATCAAATTCGTAGAGTAGGAACAATCTTCAGAAGGATCTCTTCTGAATGCTTTGACAACTTCTGCTCAGAATTCTGAATAATCTGAGTTAACAACTTCTGGTTAGTCTTTAATCAGCAGCAGCAACGATTTCCAAATTGATTTCTGTTATATATTTACTTTTTCTTTGCTCCCCCTTGAAATGACAATTCTCATCTTCATGTCAACTTTCATAAGATTTCTTTATAAGAAACAATAGATCAGTTTCCTTTTCCTCTTCTCCTTCTTAAAATAACATTTCTCTCTTTTGTTGTTTCTGTACAATCATTTTCTATTTTCTTCTCCCCTTAAAGTTTTGTAAAGCAGAAACATATCAATCTCCAAAATCTTTAGCTTTTCTCCCCCTAAAGTTTTGGAAAGCAAAATCATCTTCAAAATCTTTAGCTTTTCTCCCCCTTGATTTTCAAAAATTTAGCGATGAAGTCTATGCTTTTTCTCCTCCTTAATGAATAACCTTGCTCCCCCTCAAAATAAGAATTCTGGAGCAAATTGTTTTCTCCCCCTGAAAGTATGCATATATTTCATTAAAATTATTCATTTCAAATATAGTGCTTTAATGAAACATTTATGCAAGGAAAATAAGATTCACTGAACTATACTTGATAACTACTAACATTTGATCATCTGAAAATTTTACAAAAGAAATCCAACTTAATGAAATTTAACAGATTTTTCAATCAAATGAAATCAAATGCATGTGTTTGGATTCAAATACAAGTCATCATTGCATATCAAGTTAAAAATGTTCAGTTTCAATCCCTTTATTAAATCTATTTGACGTGCTTAGCATGCGAAATATGATTAGCTTCAAGCATATGCAATTCAAAAACATATAAGAATACTTTGCTCTACTCACACTATTTGTCCAAAATCAGGATTTTCACAAATTTACAGGTTTATTGTGACTTTGTATTTTCCCAAAGTTTCAAGAGATGTGTGCTCATTGGCATCTTTTCTTTTGTGCTCATTGACATCTTTTAATTTTGTGCACATTGGCATCTTTTAATCAAAAAGTTTAGTAAGAATAAGATACATCGTTAAACATGACTTTCTATCTGGTTCTATAGCAGGATTTGGGTCAGCATATCCCAGACCAGTTGGTCTTAGGTGCTAGGTGACAAGCACCCCTTGGAACTTAATTTCCCAAACCAGAAAGGCCACATCGATATATCTTAAACCCATCTGTACCAGTAGAACATGGCTTTCTATCTGGTTCTATAGAAGGATTTGGGTCAGCCGATCCTAGACCAGTTGATCTTAGGGACTAGGTGACTAGCACCCCTTAGGACTTAATCTCCCAAACCAGAAAGGCCACAGGTACAAACGTTCAAACTAAATGATTTTATATATATTTATTTCATCTCAATCACTTGGTTCTAAAACGTAGTACTTCCCCCATATTTTCGTTTCCATCCATCATTCTGACATTTAGGCTTTTTGAGCATTATATTCTATATAAGTATAGATTTCATAACATTGAGCATTCAGCATAATTTCATTCATGTTTTGCTTACCTTTCGATTTAATTCAGAAGTGAAAGTTGAAACAAATATAGCTCAGATAATACAAAATACTTGAAAAATCACTCTTTGACACACATTTATTCATTGAATGAAAAAAATTCATATCATTGAATTAAATTTGTTAAGATTCAAACATTCAAAGCAATAGAAATAAACGTAATGCAATGTTACCTTTCATCACTTGTTTCTTGAAACATAACAATATGACAGTTAAGGATATCACCTGAGAAATATGAGTTCTAAACTGATTTGTTTAGAAGTCTTAGTCTCTGAAGTACGGGTCCTGAACTGAATTATTCAGAAGCCATTGTCATTTAAGTACGGGTTTTGAACTGATATGTTCAAAAACCTAAAACGTTGAAACACGGGTTTTGAACATTATCTTGAAACAATCAGATCAAATTTTGAGTCAATACTTCCTCTGAAATCAAGATAATCCTGCAAAATCAAGAGATTTTGGTAATCATCTACGATGATTCCTCATTAGTTATCAAAAAAAAATTCTGAGTAGTTACTCAGAATTCTGACAACTATGAATTATGATCAAAAATGAGAATCAACACAAATCTAGAACATGCAAGATCTAATCAAATCTGTCACATGCATTTCATCAAACAGTTAGAGTACATGAATTAATGAAATCTTCTTTTCAATAAAAAATTTGAATACTAATCAACATGCATCAGATATAATCACTTTGATCCAGAAACCAATCAAGAATTTCGAAAACATACCTGTGATCTCTGTTTAACTTCGAGAATTAATCAGCATAGAGAGAAAATCTTTGGATGACTTGATTGTAAGATATCGATTCAACAGAAAGACAAATTCAAATTTCTTGAATCAATGATAGAAATGAATTCAAGAATTGTTAGGAATTCAAGAATTGTTAGCAGCAGCGGAATCAATTGTCGAATTGATCAAGAAACTTCAAGAACGCGATCAAACACACTCTTGGACGAATTTGTTAGTTGATTGGCTCTGATACCAATTGTAAGTCCAGGATACACTCTTACAATCAAATATGAACAATTAAGATCGTATTCACAGCAACTGGTCATATGATTTATTAACAATCTGTGAATTACAAGATATTACAATGAATTTCTCTAAATGGATTCACCAAAGATTATATCAAAGATTTTCTCAAAGATCCTATTAGCTACAGTTGCTAACTCCTATATATACTGTAGAGAATAGCTAAAGCTACAGTACATATGAGAAACAGACTAATAGAACAATTACACGTGTCCTAATTAGTAACTGAATATAACAGAGAATATCCCAAGATATGAATTCTGAACATACTTCTGAATAAGCGCTTCAGAACCTTTGTCTTCATAGTCAGAAGTTCTGAGTCTCCTACTCAGAACTCTGAACCTTCTAGTCAGAATCCAACACTTAGAATCTTTTTGAGATTTCTCACTCAGAACTTCTGAGTCTTCTACTCAGAACTTCTGAGTCTTCTACTCAGAACTTTTGAGTCTTCTGAGTCTTCTTTAGTCTTCTTACTCAGAACTCAACACTTGTGTTTTTGACAAAACTCTAGACCTAACAGAAATGAGTATGATGGGAGAATTAACATTCTTCCTCGGACTCCAAGTCAAACAATCATCAGAAGGAATTTTTATAAATCAGGCCAAATATGTCTCTGACATTCTTTGCAAATATAGCCTTTCTGATACCTCTGCAATAAAAATTCCAATGGCCACTGGAAATAAGTTATCCTTAGATCCAGATGGCATCTCTGTAGAATGCACTCTCTACAGAGGCATGATTGGATCTCTGTTATACTTAACTGCAAGCAGACCTGACATTATGCATGCCACATGTCTTTGTGCACGTTATCAAGCTAATCCTCAAAAATCACATTATGATGCTGTTAAGAGAATCTTTAGATACTTAAAGGGGACCAAAAATCTTGGTCTCTGGTATCCACAGAACTCTGGCTTTTGTCTTAAAGCTTATACAGATTCAGACTATGGAGGATGCATGCTCGACAGAAAGAGTACCTCTGGGAGTTGTCAATTCCTAGGTGGTAAGCTAGTCAGTTGGACCTCCAAAAAGCAGAACTGTGGATGAAGACTCAGCTAAAAGACTACGTTGCTGAATACGTTGCTGCTGCTAGCTGTTGTTCTCAGGTTCTGTGGATGAAGACTCAGCTAAAAGACTACGGCCACATTCTATTCAAAATACCCATCTTCTGTGATTCCAAAAGTGCCATTGCCATCTCTGCTAATCCTGTACAACATTCCAAAACCAAGCATATCGATATAAGGTACCACTTCTTGAAACATCATGTTGAACACGGTACAATCGAGATGCATTTCGTGCCCACAGAATATCAACTCGCGGACTTATTCACCAAAGCATTAGACGAGAAAAGATTCAATTTCTTGGTGGGTAAGTTAGGAATGATTAATATGACGTGAAAATCCTCTGTAAGTATAGCTTTATCTTCTGTAAGTAAGTATATATTTCTACTACTTTATTTAAATGCTTTGATTGATTTCTTTCTGAATGTAAATTCTCAATCTTAAATAGTTCATGATATCACAGAGCTTCTGTGGGTCTGCTCAGAACCTCTGACGACCCCCACAGAACCTCTGTAAAAACATAACCTATGTTCTATGCAAAACTTATCATTTTTTTTATCCAAGCATAGGTCAAGGGGGAGCAAAAGGAAATTACTTGATCTACAGAGGTGATTAGATCAAGGGGGAGCAAACGGGACCTTGCAATAATCTAAAGAGGTTAATCTTTCAAGGGGGAACCAAAGAAGAGTGTCGATGAATCTATATCGACAGAAGTCAGACATCACTGCCGAGAAAAGAAGAACCAAAAAGGTATGTCTCTCGTACAAAAGTTTTTGAAAACAGTTTTCTGGGACACAAATTTTCAAATATGTCCTAAATATACTATGAATAACATGCCAAAAATCAAAAGATCAAAAAGTGTCATAAAATTCAAGTTATGAGAAATTTGAGGTCATAGAGCCTCTGCTGAGCTCAACAGAGGCTCTGCAAGAAATATGCTCTGTGATCGCAAATTTAACCTCTATCGATCTTTTGGAATGTTATCTCGGAAACCGAATACACACACCATGACCTTCACGAACAAAACTTTTTCCATAACAGTTTTTTCGGACACCAACTTTCAAATATGTCCGAAAAACGTTTCTGAGTACAAATCAAAACTTGGATGATCAAAATCGTTGATAGATTTTTAGTTATAAGAAATTTTCTTTCATAGAGCTTCTGCTGGCCCTGACAGAGCTTTTGCAAGTTCCTACAGAGCCTCAAAACCTCTGAACGAAATTTCTTCACTAAAATCCTATTAATCCTCTCCAATGCCTTTACAAATGTTTTGGTTAAAGAAGAACCTACAGAGTCATGATAACAATGAGATATATGAGGCAATGAACATCAAGTTTTTCAAAAATACAGAAGCTTCTGTAAACCACAGAGGTTCTGTCAATATGCAACTTGGGCATTTCTGTACACATAACGGTTACTTTTAACTGAGAGTGAATTTCATGTCTAAGAACAACCCCACGCGCCTAGCATTAATGGGCCGCGCACGACGTCCTGTCATCCTCTGACATGGCCTACGTGTCTCTTTTTCATTGGGCGTACATGGAACGTTTTCTATGGAAAGTTGAACCCGCCGTTCTAACTCAAGTACGGATTCCAAATATCTATCCATTGCCATATATTTTCACTCTTCCAAATTCTACCATTTTACACTCATATAAAACCCAAGCTTACCTTCTCATAAAACCTTTACAAACTCTCATTCTTCTCCGGCGAAACCCTGCAAACGCTTGCAAGAATCCTATTCTTCTTACCAAATGGCTTCATCTTCTCAAGCTATCTCCCCTGCACACTCTCCGGTGAACTCACCAGAACACTCACCTGCTCCTTCTGAACATTCAGAAAATCCCCATCTCGCCAAAAATATTGAACAAGAAGATTCCGACGACACAGCAGACTTTGCTCCGACCACACATCTTCAAAACTTTATAGCAAAGGATCATTTCGAAAAGGCACTGCCAATCAAATCCAACAATTGGTATTTGGTCCCCTCACCCACTACTTTCGGCGAAGTCCATGCCATTCTTCTGCACATAATGGAAAATCATATACTCTTCCCTCTACTTTCAAGAATCCCAAAGAAAATACCTGTTAGGTATTTGAACCAATTTTGGCAGAGCTGCAGATATGATAAAGATGATTCTTTGATCAAAGGGTATATCTCAAAGTCGGACAACTCAGAGCATCTGGAACTCAAATTTAATAGAACAATGTTCTCTCTGGAGTTCATTTTACCAACTAGAGGTCTTCTGGGATTGAAAAAATATGCAGAACAACCTACAGACGACGAGCTCTGTCGTTTTGTAGAAATGCTTGGGTACAACACCCACCTGAGGAAAATAAATGACTTCCGCAGAGGCAGACTACCACCTCTGTGGAACACCCTGTTTTCAATCCTCAACAGATGCCTGACAGGGAAGATAGGCAGCATTGATCAAAGCTCGCATCAGATCTTAACCATCATGTATGGGGTCTACTACGATCTCCCACTTGATTACTCGACCATCATGCTGCAGGAGAACATCAATACAATCGACAGAAAGAACAACACCCTAAAGGCTAAAGAGACTGATCCCACATATCTACCGCCTCTGCAATTCCAAAGAATCTTGGGTGTTCTGTTCGAACCTCTGCTAATGATGCAGAAATGGCCAATGGAAGGACCAATTCCCAAACAGTTCCCGATAAACAAGAACATCCCCACCGATCATGCAGAAGGCTACAACCACTGCAGACCTCTTTCAAAAAGGCTTCTGAAATATGCCACGAACAAAACCCTTAAGCAAGAGTATATACGCGATCACAGGACTCCAGAACCGAGCCCTGTGACACCCCCGCATTTAGGTGTCCCCTTAGGAACAATAGTTGTAGAACCTCTCTCTGCAAAATCGAAGAAGAAGAAACTGGCAAAACATTTGGAAATCCAACGAAGTTTTATGGCCAAACGTGACGAGCTCATGAGAAAGAGATCTTCTTCAAAAACCTCTGCCTCTACCCCAAAAACAAAGAAGAGGAAAACTGAAGGCACCTCTACAAACATTGCAGAAGACCAACCTTCACCTCCTCGTGCCACAGAAGTTGGCTCCTCTGCTCCTCCCTCTTCTCCAAAACAGAAGAAGAAAAGAAAATCGAAAACCACAGAGGAAGGGGCACCAAAACAAGAGAGGAGGAAGACCAAAAAGAAGCTTGATAAATTGGTTACCATCGCAGAAGAGGAAGCTGAAGAAGTGGTTGAAGAAGGGGTCGCAGGAACCCGGGTCGAAGATACTGCAGAAGAAGAAACTGCAGAAGTCGAAGTTGCAGAAGAGGGATATCAATCACCTTATGAATCCCCAGATCGATTCGCTCATCAAGGCAGCTTGAATGATTTTCTTCAACACCCTGAAATTGCCAACTCCCTAAATACAGCTGGGTGGACAGCACAACCACTTGACCACCACACCTCAGAAGAACAAGACTTCTGTATCTCTGGAATTGACACCAATCTGCAAGAAGATGATCAAACCCCCAGAGATCAACCATCTGAAACCCCTAACATTCTACAGAACCCCTTCATCCAACAGGGACTGGACGTCCACAGAAGGAGTCCAAACCAGGCCTCAGAAGCTGAGTGGAATAGAGAAGAGGTTACAGAGGTTTTAGAAAGAATAGGAGGAGAAGAAAAAGAAAAAGAAAAAGGTGTCGAAGGTATAGAGGTCTCAGAGGTAGATTCTGATGAAGAAGAAGCTGACCAAATCCGGAAAGGTCTATATCATCCACATGTCATGCAATTATACGGCTCTCATCCAATGTACGACTTCTTAGTCACAGAGGAAGAAACAAGAAAAGATGCCGAAGTTGTAGAAGGCACATATCCCTCACCCCCTCCCAGTGCAACCCACACATCTAACTCTGCAGGTCTAGCTGCAGAAGGAGTTATTGAAAAAGAGCAGCACAGCTCGATCCAAACCCAACCCATCCAGCCAGAGGTCACTCTTTCGACTTCTGCGCCCACGGAAACCGGGGAATCCATTCCTAGGGAGTCTCCTCAGAGAGACTCACCTATAGTTCGTGATCAATCGCCCCAGATCACATCAGAACACCCTACAGAGGAATTCGTTTCCTCTGCCACGCACAAATTAGGGCCAACACTTCTTTCAGAGAGAAGTAGTGAGCACATAGACGAAGAGACTCTAGACAACTCTCCAAGTCAACAGAAGAACATTCCGATACCCACCTCTGGAGTGGATTTGGACACTGTTCTTCCCAGAACTTCTGTAGAGACTGAAACTCTTGTTTCTTCTCAAAGATCAGATGGAAATCCTTCCACCCCCCATCGTACAAACAAGGGTGAACGAAGGTGTCCCAGGAACAGGGACTCACTCTGGAGACGAATGTGTTCCTCCAGAAGTTACAACAGGGACACAAGTAACAAGGAATGAGTTCCAAACCCTTGTCACCTCTGTGAACCAAACCATGAAAGAGTTGCAAAGCTCTTTCACATCTTTTGCAGAGACAACATCAACAGCCTTACAAAATCTGAACACCAAAATGGACAATCTGTCCACAGAGGTGAAATCAGCCATAACAGAGATGAAGTCTTCTGCTCAAACAACTGCCACAACTACAGCCACTTCTACTGCTAAAGATTTCGGAATAGCTGCAACATCTGCATTCAAGGAATCAGTCAAGCATTTCCTTGAACAAATGAACAAGCAATCCAACAAATCACAGAGCCTCACACCTACAGATCTACAGAAGGCTCTGCAAAACGTTCAAGCAGAAGCAATGCGCAACACTGTGCTGATGCAGCCTAAAGACTACATGACCAGAGCACAGCTAACAGAGCTCGGGCAGAATGTGATAAACCAGGTCACAGAAGTCATCGTCTCCTTCACTTATGCAAATGCCAACTACGTTAAAGAATTCAGAAAAAGTGTCGGCAAAATGCGCTTCAACACAGAAGCTGAGCTTGCAAATCTATTCGGCCTCTGTGATGATGTGTGCGCAAAGTTGATGGCCGCAGGAGCAGAACTACCAAAGAAACCTAAAGCGTCTTGCAGAGCAGAGGGTACTACTGATAAGGGTCATGATGACTCTGATGATGACCATCCTGGTCCATCAGATCATCCTGAGGGGGAGAATACAAGGGAGAAAGCTTCTAGCAGAGGACTTCCAGAAGCACCAATAGCCGCAGAACCAATCAGCCAAGCCCCTCCACAACAAACCAAGGATCAACAAACTCAGCAGACCATAGAGACAACACCCATCTCTGTGGAATCAACTGCTGAAACAAACCCATATACCAGAAACTGCTCAACAAACCACAGAGGCAACAACCACCCCTGTGGTAATCATCTTGGAAGAAAGTCCTTCAAACCAACAACCCGGAGGAAAAGAACCTCAAAAGACCACAGAGGCAACACACACCTCTGTGGAATTCCCTAAAATGTTTGGAGTAGATGTTCAACATCTGTCATCGTCCACAGAAGAAGATCTTCCCTCCCAAACTACAAAACCAACAGAAAAACCCCAATCCATCCCAAGAAGAAAGTCTATTGCCCACAAACCAAAAAGAGCAACGACCTCGGCTTCTTCTGTTCTAAGGAATATGCACAAAACAATGACTGAACGAATGGCGCAGAGAGAAGAAGAAAGGCATAGGTTCACATTAGCTTTCAAAATGGCAAAAAGATTTGATATCCAACCTTCACCAACAAAAACCGTGCTCACAGAAGAAGTCACTAAAGAACCTCCAACAGAGGTTATAGAGCAAATCAAGCCAACAGAACCAACGCCACAAAAGTCCTCTCAAACACAAGTGTCAAAACCTACAGAGGCAACTCCCATCATTCCAACAGAAGCACCAACAACCAAACCTACAGAAGCAACAGGTTCTGCACCTCCAAAAGCCAAAGACAAGGGAAAGGCAAAAATAACAGAAGAGCCCAAGAAAAAGAAATCAGTGCCCAATCCTACAGAAAAACTACTGAAGAGCTCCTTTGATGCTTTTCAAACTCCAAAGCCTGAAGAAGAGGACTGGCCATATAGATTAAAGCCCCTGTCAGACATTCCACTTACTGGCAGAGCTGCAGAAGTTGTTCAACAGATGGAGAGTCTCAGAAGACAAGTACCACCACATGGTCCAACATATGAAGAAATGGAAGAAGTGGTGTACAAATATCTCTACAAACAACCCTTTCAGAACCTCCATCCAACAGACCAAATCACAAATCCGAACATCAGAGAAGAATTTGAGAACATCTTCAGCAGAACAAACCCAAGAACCAAAGCAGAAGTCTTCTCAATTCATAAAATCAAAAACCTATCCAAGAACCTATCCAAGAGTCAGGTACAATCTTACAGAGTCAAAAGGGTAAACAATTCAGAAACCACCTTCGCTGATGCTGACATAAGGAATCTGAATCCCTATGATCTACCTGAACTTCTGCAATGGACGAAGGACAACTACAACACAGAGCCAAACACCAGAGCCTATCAAGTGTTGAGAAAAGCAATGAGGGAAAGGCTTCTAATCTACAGTCTGACAGACTTTCAGCTGGGAAAGGATCTTGGTCTTAAACATCTGAATCTACGACCACCAGAGGATCGCTGCCCACCTGACGCCGTGCCCAACTCAATCATTACAGAACCAAGATTTGGGTTAGTATTTCAAAACCCACAAGGCGAAGTCAAACTTTTTGTAAACATGGATTGTCAGAAGTACGCAACTAGTACTCTGAACAAGTTCAGAGCAACCCTTGTAAAATACAGAGATACCGAGCAAATGGATAGAGACGCTGCAGATACCCTCATCAGAGAGATTGATGCTACAATACGCTTAAGAGAACTCTGCATCAGTTTCTACAAAGAGATCAGAGAAGTCGGAAGAGACAACAGAAGCTTCAACAATTTCAAAGACGCCAAAATCTGATTCTCAAACAACCAATCTCTGCAAACCATGTTAAAGTTTATCTTTCATTGTACTCAAATATAAAATGCCTCTGGCATACTTCTAAATGAAAGAACTTTTGAGGTATTGTTTAACCTCTGTTTTATCTAACTTAGCCTAACTTCACTCAAGTTCAAATTTTTTATTTTTCACTACTTAGGGGGAGATTGTTAGCTTCAATCTTCCTAATCATAGAAGTATTTAGAAGTAGTGAAAAATAGGCTAAGTAAAGAAAGCCTCTTATAGAGGCTCTGCCGAACTTACCGAGAGATCAAGGTCAAGAAGCTACAGAAGCTAAAGAGGCGTCCTACAGAAGCTCTGTCATACGCACAAAGAAGACCAAAGACTCGGAATCCGGTGAAGACTGCTCTACAAAGGACCAGACCGCAGAACCTCTATAACACTTACAGAGCCTCTGTGGTCCTCTCTAAAAGACCTGAAGATATTTATAATATCTTGCTACTGTTACTGGACCTGTTCATCAACTTGCATGGTAGCATGCCCTGTCCATCTTCAACGTGTCAAACTCTGATTGGATTCAATAGGGCTTAGTACATAATAGACGTCTGCTGCATTAAATGCAATACAGCACGTCCAATTGTTCATGCCATCCGTTCCACTATTCATACCGTCCATTCTGAATAGTAGCTTATGCTTTATGGTCCCCTTAGAGTAGTATATAAGGAAGACTCATGTTGAGTTCTTCCTAATCGAGAATTAAGAGATAAGAACATCAAGAACACATAGCTTATACACTTTGAGAGTCATATCTGTTTTAAAGCTTTGCTTACTCACTATTCTTAAATCTGTTCTTGATACATATATATTCAGTAAACTTTGAGATATTATTTCCTGTTCACTGTTTATTTATATTGTGTTCTAAATCTATCAAACATATCTGTTAGTTCTTCAAATACGCTTCCGCTTCAAACTTAAACTTGAACTAATAGATCTGATAATCTTGTTTAAACAAAACGGGAACCTACAAACTTTTTGATTGTTTGTGATTGGTTTTGAATCACATTTGAATCACTATGAAGGTATTTAGGTTTGCGATTGGTTTTGAGACGCATTTGATACATTTTAAAATTTTCGGTCCTAAGTGGTCCTAATACCGATTTTCTTGTCCCGAAACCGAAACCGAACCGGTATCGTACCGATACACACGGTTCGGTTTTCGGTACCACTTTTTAGTCCCAAAACATTTTGGTACCAACCGGTTCGGTCCCGGTTCGGTACCGGTCCGGTCCCGATCTCATCCCTAGTCATTTGTTTGTCGATTTTATCAATTTTTACCTGTAATTGCTCGTAACTGATAAATTTTTTTTGTATTTTGCAGGTTTGCCAATTAAAGTCCAACATTTCCGCGTAAAATTTTCAGAATTAATTTTTGGAAGACAAATTTATAATTTGTTTTTCAGATTTTATTTTTGAAAAAATTTCTGACTTTAATTGTGTTTTTTTTATTTTATATTTTACGAGTGTGCACATAATTCAACTTCTAAGCGAAGTTTCTCCTGACAATCACTCTATTAGGTATATTTTTGTTATTATTTTGATATATTACATCTAATTCTTGTGTTTGTTTTCTTTTTATGTGTCCAACAATGTCTGATGATCAGTTATTTTATCATCAATTTTTGTTAATACAAGATCTAAAAAGGAAGAATGCAGATCTTGAAGCAAAGAAAGACAACTCAGATCTTCGGGATCAATTAAAAATGCTTATAGACAAAGAAACAATTATGGAAAGTAAAAATGTTGAATTGAAGAAGAAGAATTCTGGTCTTGAAAGGGAGCTACAAGATCTGAAAGTTGCCAAGAAACTCGTTTTTGACAACACTGATTTTCAAGACAAGAATATCTGTTTGGAAAAATCTTTCGAAGCTGAAAGAAAATCTTTCAAAGAAAAATCATTTGAATTTTCAAAAAGGATTTCTGATTTGGAAAGTGAAAATATTGTTTTAAAAGAAAAAAATTCTAAATTCACATCTGAGTTTACAAAAGAAAAAGAAAAATTAGAAAAGATTTGTGTACAAAAGTTATCAAATTTTTCTAAGAAATCTTTTGAAGAAAAGAAAGAGATTGAACTGAAATGTATAAAACTTTCAAAACAAGTCTCTGATTTTGAAAAAGTTTTATTTCTTGAAAAAGAAAAACTTGAAAAAGAAAGGATGGAATTCAATGAAAAAAGAAATTCTTTTGAGACAAAAAGTATTGAACTTTCCATGAAGTTATCTGATTTTGAAAATGTCTTAAAGAAAGAAAGAATAGCTTTTGATGCTGTAAAAAAATCTTTTAAAACTAAAAGCTTTAAACTGTCACAAAAGATATATAATTTGGAAAAAGAATTAGATATAGACAGAAACGAGCTTAAAAAGATGAAAGTTGAAAGTTTTAGAACAAAAAGTGTGAAAGATGATTTTTTAGATGAAAGAAAGATTTTTCAAACTGAAATAAAGAAGCTAACAAATAATTTATCTGGTTTATCAACAGACATTATAAAAGAACAGAAGATAAAGTCTGATCTTCAAAAGAAGTTTGATCAAATCTTTAAAGAGAAAAATGTTTTAATGAACAAGGTGAAAGAACTTGAAGATATTGTTTTTAAAGTAGATGTTTCAAAACAAGCAAGTCCTGATACAATTGATCAGACTCCGCTTGTACACTCAATTGACTTTGAATGTTCATTTAAAACAGCTTGAAGTTCAATCTATAAAAACATTTGTTTAAAAGTACTTAACAGATCAAATGATTTCTCAGAGGATCAGATTTGTTCTTCTAATCTCTTCTATAATCCTCTGTTTGATAATTCAGATAATGATTTGCATGTGCCTAAAGTTGATACTCCTTCCAAGCCTCAAGAAACTCCAGTCTTCAAGAAAGTGAAGATGGAATGGAGAGTCAAAGGCACAACAACTCCGAAGAAAGATATTCCAAAATCAAAGGTTCCCACGTGTTAGGGTCAATGTAATGTTGATTTAAAGTTCAAGGGTGTAATTTGTATTTCCTTATTGTGAGCCTATTAGTGAACGGGCCGTGGGCTTGTTAACCACGGGCCCGCATATATAATATTCTTTTAGCTTGGAAAAACAAGTTAGTTGTCTCATTTGCTTTCCTACTCGTATTGTAAACACTCTGATTGAAAGCATAATACAGGGATGACCAGTTGAAATCATTGTTCTTATCGTTCATATTACTGATTTCATATTTGTTGCACGGATCTGGATTTAACAATTGGTATCAGAGAAGACGGACGGATTCGATTCAAAGCATTCAAGTTGACTTTTGGTAATTTCTTGACTTTTCTCGTCTGCCATATTCTTGATTTCTTAAATCTTTGATTCTGAGAAAATTGTTCAATTCTGTTTATTGGGTTGTGTTAGCATTATACTTAATAGTGTTTCTGCAAATTTTCTCATCCCAATTCATCCATTTGAGTATTCAATTAAGCAAATCAAAGTTCAAAGTTTTTGGTAGTGTTCTTAATCAAAAATTGAATTTTTTATCACCAAAACTTGTTGATTTTGCTTCAAAATCGATTGGGTTAGTGTTAGTTTTGTGTTTGGTAGGGTTTCTAATCTTTCAGGAACCCTCTTGAGCAACCCTAATCGAAAATCGATCGAATTGGAAAAGGCAGCCGTGGTTT
This sequence comes from Saussurea involucrata, assembly GCA_033807775.1. NCBI lineage: Eukaryota > Viridiplantae > Streptophyta > Magnoliopsida > Asterales > Asteraceae > Saussurea > Saussurea involucrata. The sequence goes on along the minus strand of CM066314.1, from coordinate 163,638,088 downwards.
CCGGACAATACAGCCGTGGTTTCCGGACGTTTGTGTTTTTCCATCCGGCCTCGTCATCTTTCCGGGTATATCATTATTTCCGGGTAAGTTCAGCATTCCGGGTAAGTATACTAAACTCCAATCTATCCGGGTAAAATTTGTTTCCGAAAACACAAAGTTCCCGTTCATAATCTTTCCCGGATATCCTTGCATCCAGTAAGTAATTCTTCCGGAAACTCTTGTTATCCGGAAATCTTAAGCTATCCGGTAAGTATTGCATTGTTATTAATCTATTCGGACACTCATACTTTCCGGTAACCTTTGTTATCCGGAAAGCTGATTCTATCCGGATTCTATTAGCTATCCGGATTCTTTTGCATTTTTGAACTGTTTTCACGAATTCTGATCCAGACACTTCCAGATCAGACCCTTATTCGGATTCCTATCCAGTAAGATCATTCTTAGTTCATATCAGTCGTAGAACCTGCGTTAGGATCCCACTTTTAGTGCCTTGCGTTAGGTTTACTCTTTGAATCAATCTACACGTCTGAAAATCATTCCAAACCACCTTGTCTCTATCAAGGTGAGTATAGCCAATGGCGAGACAGATTCATGATCTTCATTGAATTTAAGGACAACTATGTGTACATCAAGAAAGCTCTTGAACAGGGTCCGATTCAATGGCCAAAGAAGACCATTGCACCAACTGCAGCAAATCCTGCTACTAGTTCTGAGGACAAGACTGAAGCCGAACTGACCGCAGAGGAAAGTGGCAGACTAGAAGGCGAAAAGCATGCCAAGAGATATATCATCCAAGCACTTCCCAACTCAATCTACCAAGCTATCGACAGCTACAAAGGTACGAAAAAAGGCATGTGGGATCAAGTGGCTAGAATGATGCGTGGGAGTGTTGTTGGTAATCAATTAAAGATCAACAGCGCAATAACCAAGTTCGATGGTTTCAAGCAACGCAATGGCGAGACTCTCACCCAAGCATATGAACGCTTCTGTTTACTTCTCAATGAATTGAACAAGAACCATATTGTTCGTTCCAACACAGAGAACGCGCTCAAGTTCCTTAACAATCTGCTACCCGAATGGAAGGTGTTTGCTTCTCATGTTAAGCACAACAACTTGATAGAGAACCTTAGCATCAACGAACTGTATGAGACACTTCTTCAAGATGAATATGAAGTAAATGAACTTCTGGGAGAGAAGAAGACTGACGCAAAGCCAGTTGCTGATCCTATAGCACTCATATCCTCAAAGAAAGGGAAATCTTCGGGCCATCATTCTAAACGTGCTCAAAGGCAAAGCTCTTTCGAGTCTGAAAAGGAAGACAGTGACTCGAATGATGAAGTAGATGAATTCAAGAAAGCTGTTGCTCTACTCACTAATTCTCTTCAACAACAACAATTTTATAAGAAGCCAACATCTAATAATCTGCGCTACTCCACCGCCTCCAACAAGCGCCATGATTATCAAGACAAGCACGAGGGAAAGAAGAAAATTGACGAGCAGGACACGTCAAAGAAGAAGGAGAAGAAGGAGAAAGATGATAGAAAGAAGAGAGATGAACCAGTGACCTGCTACAACTGTGGAAAGCTTGTTCATTTTGCTAAAGACTGCAAAAAGCCTGTAGTAAAGAATTCTCACTACTACAAGGCCAAACTGGCACTGGCTGAGCAGAAGGAAGCTGGAGAAGCTATGTTTGTGGAAAACGACTACTGGTTGGGTCGTTCTGATGATGAAAGCGATTCAGACTCTGCGAATGCTTTCATGGGCTATCACTCTCCAGCTGATGAAGAGAAGACAAGTCAGGTATGTGAACTTACTCACCAAGAGTTATTGAATAAGATGCAATCCTTTAATGATCAGGCGAATTCCTTTAAGGCCACCACTAAAGAACAAAACCTTGAGATTAGTTCACTAACCGAAAAGCTAGAAGTTCAAACGCGATTAACTGATAAACATAAGTCTGAAAATGATATGTTAAAGGAAAAATGCAAAATCCTTTCACTAGCACCCAAAGACTTAAGGGCCAAATTATCTGATCTTCAGTCACAGTTTGATCAGTGCATGAATGAGAAAGAAGAACTTGTTTATCAATGTTCCTCTCTTCAAATTCAGCACAAGGAGTTTGTTACTAAAATTATTGATCTTGAAACCAAACTCCACAAAAGGGGTCAAACTGATCAAACCATCTTTCTGAATAAACCCAAAGAGTTCACGTACTTTAACAAAGAATGGGGTATTGGATCTGATAACCCACATTATTTGAAAAAGGGAAGATGGCATGTACCCACTCTGTATGATTTTGCTTCTTTTGGATTAGATAAAAAGTATCCGGAATATGCCATTCAATGGACTGGTCCTCTTGAATCTGAAAAGGAAGAGGACACCGAGGAATATAAGCGCACACACAAACGAGGAATTCAGCTTCCGTTTTGTTATGAACCTTTGAATAATTCATATAAAAAGAACAAAAAGTATCTCTCAAATGACAACTTCGACCCTTACAAGGTAGCTAAGCCCAAGGATTCCTTCAAAAAGGATGAGGACCATGCACCAGCAACCAAGGCTGAGACGGACGAGTTTAAACTCTATGTTCCCCCTCTCATCTTGGAAGCAAAGATTGTCGAGTTGGAGGAGTCGTTTGAGAAAGAAAGATCTGTTTTTCAAAACGAGAAGAAAGCGCTAATTGAGGAACTTTAGAAACTCAAATCTGAGAAAACCGAAGGTGTGTCAAATGAAGGACAGGAAATCCTTCGAGGTGAAATTAATATACTCACATCGAAACTGGCTGCTTTGGCAACAGAAAAGATGGAGGAGTATGCAATAAATGGTCAGCTCCAAGAGCAAATTGACCAACTCAAATCTGAAAAACAGATTTCACATGATCTTTCCTCTAACTCATCTGACACATCCTCGTGTAAAGCCTTCATCGGAAATATCTATTCGCAAGAAAATAAAGTTTCTCAAGATGAGTGTGTTAAAAGAAATTTAAATTCTGATTTTTCAAACGCTTCCGCACCAAGTTCCCCAAAGCACACAAGCACACAGTGTTCCTCGCCTTCCTCGACCGGTCCAAGTCCAGTAATTCCGGATGTCGATTTTTCAGCATTCATGAACTCTGAAGGCAATTCTGATGGAGAGTTTGAGTCATTCCCTTTCGACAAACCTCTCCCGTGTCACACTGATTTTTTTGTCTCCAGTAGTCAATCATTCGGTCAACTTTCTAAAGGGTAGCAGTTCTCAAACAAAGGCCCCAGCTGTGATCAAGATTTCTCAATCAAAACCAACTTCTAAACCTGTTTCTAAAAAGCAATCACAGCCGAGGCAGGAGACCGGACCATTGCCTACCAAAAATACTGTTCCTTCTAAAGTCACTGATCATTCTGTCCCTGTTGTTTCAGATAATAATGGTCGAGCAAAACCAGAAAAACCAAAGTGGCTAAACAAGGAATCTGTCAAGGATGCAGCGTCAAAGTCGTTCCCTACTGCTTTCAATTCTAGAAAAAACAAAGACAATTGTGTTTGGAATAATTGGAATTGTTTTGAAGTTTCTTTCCCGATTAAACTTAATTCAGTTCATCAATTTATTCAATTATCGCGTGATTGTTTAGTTTGTTCTAGATGTGGTTGGAATGATTTTGATCAAATTAACCTAAATGATTGGTATGGGTCACATCACATGTTTAATCATACACCCAAACGAAACCCTCGTCAAAACAACAAGAAACACCATACTCACCGAGGGTACCAATCAGAGGTTAAACCACAGCGGGAGACCAAACCCAATGCAAAATGGGCTACTCCTACTGAGGTTAAACCGGCACCTAAGAGGCAACCTGCTAAAAATAACTTTCCTCCAAACGGTGTAAATTCTACACCAAGGAGGCAACCTGTGCCAAAACCAGTTCCCGCTAAAGGTGTACGACCTACACCCAAGGGGAAATCTGTGTCAAAGCAAGTTCCTCCACGAGGTGCCAAATCTAACCCTCCAGGACCCAAGAAAATTTGGGTACCTAAACTCCGTTAATCTGTTTTTGCAACACGGTCATGTGTGGTACTTAGATTCTGGATGCTCCAAGCACATGACCGGAAGAAAGGAGCTTCTCACGAACTACAAGGAAGAATACGGTGGACACGTGAGATTTGGAAACGATAACAAGGCGCCGATAGTGGGCTACGGCGACATTGTTCAAGATAAGCTCACAATCAAGAAGGTATTACACGTCGCGGGATTGGGACACAATCTGTTCAGCATCGGGCAATTCTGCGACAAAGATCTCGAGGTCAGCTTCAAAAAGACACGGTGTAGAATCCTCAACGATGGCGGAGAGGAGCTATTGGTTGGACAACGCGGGACCAATATCTACACAATCGACCTCGCAACTCTGAAACCCGATAACCCCGTTTGCCTCATGTCAAAGGCCAATTCCCAACAAGCTTGGATTTGGCATCGGAGACTATCGCACCTAAATTTCAAGAGTATCAACAAGTTGGTGCGGTGAGCGTGGACACGTTAAAGGCATGCCCGACCTTCTGTTCGTGAAGGATCGTCTCTGCGGGACCTGTGAGATGGGAAAGATGAAGCGAGTGCCGCACCCGCCGAAGGTAACTCCGAGCACGACCCGGGCCCTAGAACTTATTCATATGGATCTGTGTGGGCCGATGCGTGTTCCAAGCATTAACAAGCGCAAGTATGTTCTCGTAATGGTGGACGACTTCTCGCGCTACACCTGGGTATTGTTTCTATGTTCGAAAGACGAAACTGCGGAGCTTATCATCGACCACCTGAAGACTGTCCAACTGAACAAAATGCAGCAAGTTCAGTCTATTAGAACCGACAATGGGACTGAATTCAAGAATCAGACAGTTAATAATTATCTGTCTTCAGTCGGCATTGCTCACACCTTCTCGGCTGCACGCACTCCTCAGCAAAACTGAGTGGTGGAACGACACAACCGCACTCTTGTCGAGGCTGCTCGCACTATGCTTTCCCAAGCCAACCTGCCGCTATTTCTGTGGGCCGAAGCGGTGTCTACGGCTTGTTATACTCAAAACCGCTCCATCCTCAACAAGCAGTTCAACAAGACACCATACGAGATCATGAACAACCACGTTCCGATACATCAAGTACTTTCATGCGTTCGGTTGCACGTGCTACGTTATGAATGACAAAGATGATCTTGGCAAATTCAGCCCCAAGGCGGACAAAGGAGTCTTCATCGGATACTCCATGCAGGCTAAGGCGTATCGCGTTTACAACAAACGGACCAAATCCGTTGTTGAAAGCATAAACGTGACATTCGACGAAGCCGCAGACTTGGCTTCTGAACAATTCAGTTCAGAACCCGGTTTAACTGGCGTGTTAGCTTCCGGACCACCATATTCGGGATCTACACAAGCGACAGTAAATCCGAATCATGCATCTTCATCGAATGCTAACTCTTCTGATTTAGATTTATTGTTTAAGTATTTTTATGATGACATTTTCAATGTTTCCCCTACTGTCTCAGCACAACATCGACTTGAAGCTGCTCGTATTGAGGACTCGTCGCACCTATCCGGTCCACCGCCTTCTACAAGCACGCCATCCTTCACTGTGGAGACAGCACAACCGTTGTCATCAATATCTACTGATACTGTTATCCCCCCGGAGGAACCTGTTACAAATCCGGAAATCACTCCTGGTGATTCGTCTTCTGCTACAACCGACGATCAACTTCTGAACTGCTCAGAACCGGGAGTTGACCAACCATCGACGAATCCTCCCCCACCTCCTCCGAGAAATCAACCTGCAACACTCGAGGCGGTACAAGACCTACCTTCTGGTGGTTATGTGGATACGGACGCGTCTCACTCTACTCAGCAACCGCTTTCGCACACCACCAAATGGACGCGAGCTCATCCCTTACACCAAATCATCGGTGATCCCTCCACACCTGTTCGAACACGACGTGCATCCGCCAACTTCTGTCTATTTTTCGGCTTCTTAAGAAACATAGAGCCGACGAACATCCGCGAAGCGCTTGAAGATCCGGACTGGATCATTGCTATGCAAGAAGAGCTCAACCAATTCGAGGCTCTGAAGGTATGGAGACTGGTTCCACGTCCAAAGAACAAGACGGTGATTGGAACCAAATGGATCTTCAAGAATAAGAAGGATGAAGACGGAATCGTCGTACGCAACAAGGCGCGTCTCGTGGCCAAGGGGTACCGTCAACAAGAAGGGATCGATTATGATGAAACCTATGCTCCGGTAGCAAGAATCGAGGCCATCCGAATGTTCCTTGCTTATGCCGCACACAAGAACTTCACCGTCTTCCAAATGGATGTGAAGACCGCGTTTCTCTACGGCAATATTGAGGAAGAAGTTTATGTGTCGCAACCAGACGGATTCGTGGATGACTCAAAGCCTGATCACGTCTAATTTTTAGACAAGGCACTTTATGGTCTAAAGCAAGCTCCGCGAGCATGGTACAAAACTCTGTCCGAGTTTTTGATAAAGTCCAAATTCACACGAGGTAAAATCGATTCGACTTTATTCATCAAAAACGAAAATGGTCACATACTCCTCGTTCAAGTGTATGCAGATGATATAATATTCGGCTCTACCAGTCCCCTATATGCTAACAACTTTGCTAATCTTATGGGAAATTTTTTCAAAAAGAGCATGCTTTGCGAGATGAATTTCTTCCTTGGTCTTCAAGTTAAACAACTGGCGACTGGGATATTCATAAACCAGGCTAAGTACATCCGGGATATTCTTCGGAAATTCCAGCTGGACCAGTCCTCGCCAATGAAAACTCCCATGGCGCCCAATACAAAGATTCACGTTGATCCTTACGGAACGGATGTGAATCCTAAATTGTATCGCGGGATGATAGGTTCTCTAATGTACTTAACTGCAAGTAGGCCGGATATTATGTTCTCAACTTTCTTATGTGCCCGATATCAATCAAAACCTAAAGAGTCCCATATGACGGCTGTCAAACGAATCTTTCGTTATTTACGTGGTACTGCTGATCTTGGTCTGTGGTACCCGAGAGAGACAGGTTTTGCACTATCCGCCTATTCCGACGCGGATCATGCGGGCTGCATGCTGGACCGGAAGAGCACGTCGGGTCACATTCGATTTTTGGGAGATAGCCTGGTAAGTTGGGCATCCAAGAAGAAGCAATGCGTCTCAACATCAACTGCCGAGGCGGAGTACGTGGCTGCCGCGAGCTGCTGTTCCCAAGTCATCTGGATGAGGACGCAACTCAAAGACTATGGTTTCACGTACGTCAAGGTCCCGATTTACTGTGACTCAAAGAGCGCCATTGCTATATCAAGTAACCCGGTTCAATACACCAAGACGAAGCACATCGATGTTCGGTATCATTTCATTAAGGATCACGTCGAAAGAGGTACCATCGAACTCTACTTCGTAAATACTGAACATCAGCTGGCAGACCTATTTACCAAAGCACTGGACGAAAAACGTTTTAACACTCTTGTGCAAAAGTTAGGTATGCTAAAACTGACGACTTAATCCGATTGTGTGCCTATTACAAGTTCCATACATATACGAGTAACTGTCTACTCATCATCCGGTGTTTACCCTCCTGATGAATGAGCACACACTTCCTCGCACTTGTATTCTACTTGTTCAAGTTACACCGTTAGATTTAGTCTCTGTATTTATTTCGTCGATTTCGTTTTGTTAGCTTCAATCTTCCTAATCATAGAAGTATTTAGAAGTAGTGAAAAATAGGCTAAGTGAAGAAAGCCTCTTACAGAGGCTCTGCCGAACTTTCTGAGAGATCAAGGTCGAGAAGCTACAGAAGCTAAAGAGGCGTCCTACAGAAGCTCTTTAATACGCGCAAAGAAGACCAAAGACTCGGAATCCGGTGAAGACTGCTCTTCTAAGGACCAAAACGCAGAACCTCTGTGACACTTCACAGAGCCTCTGCGGTCTTCAACAAAGACTTCAAAGATATTTATAATATCTTGCTACTGTTACAGGACTTGTTCATCAACTTGCATGGTAGCATGCCCTGTCCAACTGCAACGTGTCAAACTCTGATTGGATTCAATAGGGCTTAGTACATAATAGACGTCTGCTGCATTAAATGCAATACAACACGTCCAACTGTTCATACCATCCGTCCAACTATTCATACCGTCCTTTGTGAATAGTAGCATATGCTTTATGGTCCCCTTAGAGTAGTATAAAAGGAAGACTCAAGTTGAGTTCTTCCTAAGAATCACCGTTTTTACACTTTAAAAGTTTACACAATCACTTAAACACACAACACAAAACACTTACACTCAATTAGCGTCAAATCTGTACTAAGTGTTCTTGATATATTAAATACAGTGGGTCTTTGTGCTATAAATCTATTCTCATCACTGTTTATTTGATAGTGTGTGTTCTAAATCTATCAAACATATCTGTTAGTTCTTCAAATACGCTTCCGCATCAAACTCAAACTTGAACTAATAGATCTGATAATCTTGTTTAAACAAAACCGGGAACCAACAATTGGTATCAGAGCGAAGCTTGATTTTCAATATCAAGTGATCCTCGTTTTTACAAGATTAGTGATAGACATCATTTTTTTTTACCTATTCCTCATCTCTAGGTTAAAACTCCATTAAAGTGTACTCTGGGAACTGTTCAAACCCAGAAAACTTTCCAGATCTTCAGACTCATACTCTTTAATCATACTATCTTTTCAGAACCTTAACAATGACAAATACAAATGACTTCTTTACTGCTGGTTCACTCACCAAGCCTCATACTCTCCTACGAGATGAGTATCCTCAATGGAAAATAAGAATGGTTCATTTTTTTGAGGGTACTGAAAAAAATCTAGTACAATATCTTTACAACCTTCCTCCTGTTCCCATGATAGCAGTACCACGATTACCAGCCACTGCTGAATCTCCTGAAATCCCTGAACATCAAAAACCAAAGCCAAAAGAAGAATGGTCAAATGAAGATAAGGCAGAAGATGAAGTTGCACAGAAAACAAAAAGAATCCTGATAATGGCTATCCCTAACGAGCTTTTTCAATCCTTAGATGCATGCGAAACTGCGCACGATCTTTGGAAAGAATTAGAAAGACAGCTGGAAGGGGGTGCTAAAACACAGAAGAACCGAAGGGCACAGTACATAAATGAATATCATGCATTCAGAGCCTCTGCAACAGAATCTCTGCAAACAACGTACGACAGGTTCAACTCTCTCATAAACTAATGTAGAAATTCTGGCATTCACAAAACCTCGGAAGAAAATAACGTCATGTTTCTAAAGAGTCTGAATGATGAGTGGCTTCAACTGTGTATGTCTTTACAAACAAACCAAGATCTAGACTCATGGACACTCTCTGATCTCTATGGAACACTAGCTGCACAAGAGCCTCAAATAGCACAGGCTAAAACAATAGCCATTGCACCATACACATTGGTTAGTAAATCAACAGAGGCTACAGAGAGACCAAGAAATGAGAGAGCAACAGAGGAGAAGAAGAAGGAGAAGAAGAAGATAGTGATGGTTGATAGCGAAGAAGACGAGCTGATAGAGGAAGAAATAACTCTTGCGTCATTAGCTAAATCATTGTCTCTATTGACAAGAGAGTTCAGAGGTAACCAAAGAAATTTTGGAAATGACAGATATAGCAGAGACAACCAGAGAGATAGAAGAGATGATGAAAGAAGAGAAGAATCAAGTGACCGACAGAGGTCAGACTACAGAAGTGACCGACAGAGGTAGAGCGATAGAAACTACAGAGGAAATGACCGACAGAGGTCCGATGACAAGGTAGGCCACACACAAGAATGCTACAAATGTGGTAAGCCTGGTCATTACGCAAACGAATGCCGAACAGAGAAAGGTAGAGACCAACAGAAGTCCGACGATTGAACTGGAAACACCTCCCAAGGTTGCTTCAACTACGGCAAGCCAGGCCATTTCGCAAAAGATTGCAGAAGTAGACAAAATCGCCCACAGAAGGACTCAGCTTTTTACAAAAAGAAGGCTGAATATTATGCACAAAAATCCCTAATGGCGAACAAAGGGCATTCTGAAGCAAATAAGGAGGACTTCGAGTCAGACTCTACTTCTGATGATGAATTCACCACCAATGCCATGTTATGTGGCATGGCAGAAGTCGACTCGGGCACTGACAATGAGGTATCCATTTCAAACTCTACCTCTTGTATTAAATATGTAGAAAATGATTCAGTTAGACTTAACATTGAACTGATTGAACTCAAAGAGATAAATGAAAGTATTCAGAAAAGACTCACCTTTAATGAGAGAGAAGTAAGGCTTCTCACTCAAGAAAAAGCCAAAAAATTTGAAGAAAAGGAAAGAGTAGAAAAATATTGGAGCAAAAATGTAGATCCTTTAAAAAAGCAAATTTCTGAATTAACCTCTGCTTTAAAAGTCAAAACTAAAGATCTTTCAGTTTCTAGGAGTGAAACAACTGACATAAGAGCTCTCAAAGAATACTTTCAAAAAGAGAGAGAGATACTTTGGCAAGATCTACTCAGAAGAGAGGTTTTACTTAAAAACTATAAAGATGCACAGAAGGTGTATGAGAAAGTAAACTCACAAATAGGAAGACGAGGTATAGGGTACGATGATATTACTCTAGGTGTTGAAGGCAAAAAACTTAAACCTCTGTCTTCTTTGTTAGTAATAGGAAATACGAATAAACCATCTTTTCCAAACTTGCTCTCTGTAAGTAAAAGGGTTAAAATCTCTGCAGAACCTCACTTAAGGAAACATACGAAGATGATCAATGTGTGGTTTGAAAACACAGATTCATCATCTTCAACCTCTGTCAATAGAGGAATCAAACCAAAGAAATATCTGAAAACACAAGATCAGATTGGTATCTTCAAGTTTGGTAAACCAGAGACTCAAACACAGGTTGCTTTTGTCTGTATGTTAGATATCAAAAAGAAATTATCTACAAACGCTCCTGAGTTTAAACCCATCTTTTCATAAGAAAATCTTAAAAGATCAATTGAAAAAGAAATTTTGGAAGTTTTGAAATCAAATGTTTTAGAAAATCTCTGTACATCTTCTATAGATCAAATTCTCGCTGAAGAGATCTCATCTGAAACCTCTGCCATCTATGAAAGTTTTTCTACAGAGGAAGAAAACTCGTACGATACATGCTCAGAAAATCCAGCCTCTATCGAAGGAGATGACTCAACCTCTGTATATGAGGACGATTCATCTTCTGACGACTCAGAGACTGATTCTAAATCAGGGATAATTCACTGTGACACAGAGGATGTTAAATTCTCCTCTGAGGTTCTTAACAGAACAATTTCTCCAAAAGAGAAAATCACAGAGATACCTATCTGTCCAAATTTTCTCAAAATGTGTATACAAGTCAAAACCTCTACAGAGCTTGATAATTTGAAAAAGGCCTCTGAAAATCCTAAAAGCTCAAAATTTTCAAAACCTTCAAGGCCTGAAGCTAACAAATATCTTTCCTCTGTGACAGTGAAGACAGACGTTCACCACAGAAGAGACTCACAGAAGGCAGGACCTAAACAAGATTTTTGCAAAAACCATTCTAGTATTCATAGATCTTCTTGTAATAGGAAATCTAATGTTAAGAACGAATGTAATGCCTCTGTGACTCAGTTCAATGAATTCAATGAAAAGTTCAAACAAATCACGTCTCATATTAAATACTGTCATTGTTTTGATCTTATGTTCAAATTGAAAAATCACTTCTCAAGTCCAGATTGCTTACTCTCCACTAAAATTCAAACTCCAAAGTCAAAACCTAGAGAGAAACAATCTGATCTTTCTACAAAAGATAAATTGTATTTCAAGAATGCTAAGGCAAACTTGAAAATTTCTAACATTATTGGACCCATATGGATATGGGTACCTAAGTCTCTGTGATTGTCTTACAGAAGCAGTATGTGCCAATTTGGTATCTTGACTCCGGATGCTCAAGGCACATGACTGGCGACAGAAGTTTACTATCCACGTACAAAGAAACACACGATGGTGGATCTGTAACTTTTGGAGACAACAAGAAGGGACACATCAAAGGCTATGGAGTCATACAGAAGGAAAACGTCTCTGTATACAAAGTTGCATATGTGAATGGCCTTAAACACAACCTACTCAGTGTAAGTCAACTCTATGATACAGGATTTGATGTCTTGTTCAAAAGGACTTTCTGCTCTCTGCAAAGTGAAGACACGGGAATGGAACTTCTGTGAGCCGAAAGAAAAGGTGATCTGTATCTGATGAACTTTTGTTCAAAAACCAAGGACAAAGTTTGCCTTGTAGCTTGCGAAAGTAAAGAAGCCTGGTTATGGCATAACAGGTTCTGTCACTTGAACTTTCACACCTTGGATAAACTGGTCAAACTCGAACTAGTTAAAGGTTTGCCTAATGTTAAATTTAATAAGGATCACTTGTGTTCTGCCTGTGAAATGGGAAAACTCAGAAGAGCTTCCCACAGAGGCAAAACAGATGTGTCTTGCACTAGGCCTCTGTACATGGTTCATGTCGACCTCTGCGGTCCCATTGCCATACAGAGCCTAGGTGGCAAGAAATACATACTTGTCTTAATTGATGAGTACTCGCGTTTCACATGGGTTGAATTTATTCGAAAGAAATCGGATGTTCCAATCATCTTGATTAATCTAATGAAAAGAATCCAAGTTCTTTATGAATGCAGAATACAGAAGTTAAGAAGTGTGTAAAACCAGTTTCTATTAGGTAATCATCAAATCATCCATTAATCTTGAACATAATAGAGATTTACATAAGAATGATGCACTTTCTCTCTCTAGAATGCTCTCACTTCTCTCTCTAGAATATTACAATTAAGATCTCTAATAATTGCTTTCTTTTGACTTACTTAACATCTAAGCTAACTAATCCTATTTATACCTAGGATTACAAAGCATTAAATCTAATCTACTTTGACTTTTCAATTAAAGCTACTTTGACTTTGACTATCTTTGACTTTTACATTGTTTGACCATTACAAGACTTTAACAATAAATCTTGAATACAATAATGCTCTAACAATCTCCCCCTTTGGATTCAAGATTTAAAAATATGACAGTAGTCTTCAGCTCTTGATCTTCAAAACTTTAACTTTGATCACTTTAAACTTTGAAGCTAAGATAATCTTCAAACATCTTTATCTTCATTAGTTCACGGCGAACTATATGCTTTGACATTCATTAAGAACTCAGCTTTGAAGAATCTTCAGCCAAACATGAAAAGTCTTTGTCTTTCTCTTTGAAAAGGCAACCTTCTTCAACAGATTGTCTTCAAGTCTTGAACATGAATTTCAGATCTTTATATAAAACCATCAATTCGGAACAAGAGGAATCAGAAACTATTAGAGTTTGGATCAGAAAGATGTGAAACCATCCACATTTTTGAACTTTTAGGTGTAAGCGCATTCCGAGAATCACTCAGAACTAAGATAACCAAATTCAGCAACATTTGGACTTCACATGATCCTTCTTCCCCTGATCTTCAGTCTTTGTTCACGAATCTTTGACTTGAAATATATTTGACTTGAAAGCTCTTTGACATGAAATTGAATTAAACATTTCTCCCCCTTTTTCGATGAAAGTGAGCATCATTATCATCGAAAACCTTCTTCAATTTCAGTCGCGTCTCTTAGTATTACTAACAATCTCCTCCTTAGTGGATAACCTTGCTCCCCCTCAAAATAAGAATTCTGGAGCAATTTGTTTTCTCCCCCTGAAAGTATGCATATATTTCAATAACGTACAGTATTTGAAATTGTAGCACAAATTTTAAAACAAATTTACACAAGGAAAATAAAATTCATTGAACTTCATTTTATAACTACTAACATTTGATCATTTGAAAGCTTTACAAAAGAAATTCAACTTAATGAAATTTAACAATATTTCAATCAAATGAAATCAAATGCATGTGTTTGGATTCAAAAACAAGACATCATTGCATATCAAGTTACAAACGTTCAGTTTCAACCCCTTTATTAAATCTATTTGGTGTGCTAGCATGCGAAATATGATTAGCATCAAGCGTATGCAATTCTAAAACATATAAGAATACTTTGCTCTACTCACACTATTTGTCCAAAATCAGAATTTCACAAATTTACGGGTTTATCGCGACTTTGTATTTTCCCCAAGTTTCAAGAGATGTGTGCTCTTTGGCATCTTTTGATTTTGTGCACATTGGCATCTTTTGATTTTGTGCTCATTGGCATCTTTTGATTTTGTGCGATTTTGTGCTCATTGGCATCCTTTGATTTTGTGCTCATTGGCATCTTTTGATCAAAAAGTTTAGTAAGAATAAGATACACCGTTAAACATGACTTTCTATCTGGTTCAATAGCAGGATTTGGGTCAGCATATCCCAGACCAGTTGGCCTTAGGTGCTAGGTGACGAGCACCCCTTAGAACTTAATTTCCCAAACCAGAAAGGCCACATCGATATATCTTAAACCCATTTGTACCAGTAGAACATGGCTTTCTATCTGATTCTATTGCAGGATTTGGGTCAGCCGATCCCAGACCAGTAGATCTTAGGGACTAGGAGTCGAGCACCCCTTATGACTTACTCTCCCAAACCAGAAAGGCCACAGGCACAAACTTTCAAACTAAATGATAGTGCAACAATTTATCTCAATCACTTGGTTCTAAAACATAGTGCTTCTCCCATATTTTCATTTCCATCCATCACTCAGACATTTAGGCTTTTTGAGCATTATATTCTATATAAGTCCAGATTCACATAATTTTGAGCATTCAGCATAATTTCATTCATGTTTTGCTGACCTTTCGATTAATTTCAGAGGTGAAAGTTGAAACAAATATAACTCGGATAAAACAAAAATACTTGTAAAATCATCTTTTAGCACACATTTAATTCATTGAATGAAAATTGAAAATTTCATCTCATTGAATTAAATTTGTAAAGATTCAAGTTTTCAAAGCAGTAGAAACAAAATATGATCCAATGTTACCTTTCACCACTTGTTCCTTGAAACAGAAAGATGTAACAGTTAAGGATATCACCTGAGAAGTATGAATTCTAAACTGATTTGTTTAGAAGTCTTAGTCTTTGAAGTACGGGTCCTGAACTGAATTATTCAGAAGCCAAAGTCGTTGAAGCACGGGTTTTGAACTGATATGTTCAAAAGCCAATACCTCTTTACTCCCCCTTAATGGTACAAGTAATCTTCTTCCGAGAGTTCAACGCTTTGCTTCTAAATCTGCAAAAACAGATTAAGTAGATTTTGGTACCCAACGTGTCTTGGGTCCTGGCTTGTTAAGCGGAGCTCTATAGGAAGGAAAATGATAAGTACCATACCAATATTGAACACTCTCATTTTTAATAAAATCATTAGTACCACAATAAGAACAACAAAAATTCTTTTGTGCTAACCTGATTAAATGATTTGCGGAATAGAATGAATCAGGATTAGCAAAAAAGATTTAGCTTTCAGATTAGTGTTCTTGTTGGGAACAGAGGATTTTGGCTCACCTTTTTCAGTAGACGTACCTTTTACTCTCCATTGCATGTTGACTTTCTTATATGAAGGAAGATCAGCATATTGATACTTGGAAGAATTATCCACCGAGTGATCATAGAATAGATTAGAAGGACGAATCAGACATTCTGAATAGCATTTGGATTTGTTAAATGACTTCACTTTGTAAGATAAGTCATTCCGTTCCTTGGTCACCAAATCAAGCTTCTTCTGAATATTAGACTTGACCCTCTTCTCTTTCATGATGTCAGTCGATAATGCAGCCAAATTCATTGTCAATTTATGAATTTCCTGCTGAAATATCTTCCTTTCTTTAGAGAATTCGTCTTTAACGCACCTAGCCTGAAAGTCAGCTTTCTTCATCTTTTCTAGCTCTTGACTTTCTTTATCTAGCTCTTGTCTTTCCTTTTCTAAGTCCTTTTGAAGATCAGAAATTTTCTTTGACAGTTTCGCATTCTTCGCTTCAAAGCTTTTCCTTTCTTTTTCATACTCGACCCTTTCCTTCTCCAAAAGATTTTCTAATTCAGAGATTTTCACGGAAAGTTCAGAACTTTTAATCTCAAAAGATTTTCGTTCAGTTTCAAATTTAGCTCTTTCTTTTTCGAGCTTGTCTTTTTCTAAAAATAAAACTTTCTCAAAGTCTGAAACTTGTTTTGAAAGTTTTATACATTTAAGTTCAGTCTCTTTCTTTTCTTCAAAAACTTTCTTTTCTTCAAAAGAAAAATTAGACAGTTTTCTCTTTAGATCGACATTTTCACTGTCCAAACTTTTTTCTTTAATTTGTTTTAATTGAGCATGTAACTTTAAGTTCCACTTCACTCTCTTTTCTTCTCTTCTCTTTAAATCGGCATTTTCTTTTTGAAGAGTTGTTACTTTCTCTTGAAGATTCTCGATTTGATCGTGCAGACTTGAGTTGTCTTTCTTTGTTTCAAGATCTGCAATATAAACTTCAAGATCAGTTATTCTTTTAGTAAGTTTAGCATTTGAAGAAGAAATGTCTAAAATTTATCGTTTCAGATCAACATTTTCTTCCTCCAATGCTTTATTTAAAATAGGAACTGAAGGATTTGAAATAGGAGTTGAAGAATTTGAAGCATTGTCTTTAACAGGAGTTTGTGATATTGGAGATGTTTCTGTTAAAATGACTTGTTGCAAAATTCCATTATTTGTCTTAACAGAAACGTGTGGTTTAGAAGGTGTTTCTGTTATAATAACTTGTTGCAACACTTCATTATTTGGTTTAATAGAAACGTGTGGTTTAGAAGGTGTTTCTGTTATAATAACTTGTTGCAACACTTCATTATTTGGTTTAACAGAAACGTGTGGTTTTGAATGTGTTTCTGTTATAATAACTTGTTGCAACACTTCATTATTTGGTTTAACAGAAACGTGTGGTTTAGGAGTTATTTCTGGTATAAGAAATTGGTGCAAAATTGTTTGTTGCAAAATTGTTTGTTGCAAAATTGTTTGTTGCAAACTTTCATTTGATGATTTAACCAGAACTTTTGCAATTGGGGGTATCTCCTTTATAATAGTTTGCTTCAATCTTAAAACTCCATCTTCTGTATAAGTAGACATCTTGAAGAAAACCTGAAAAGAAACACAAAAAAAAATTAGATGAAAAATACAAAAAATATTAACAAAAATATACCTAATAGAGTGATCGTCAAGAGAAACTTCGCTTAGAAGTTAGAATTATGTGCACACTCTTAAAAAACAGAAAACACAATTAAAGTCAGAAAAATTTTCAAAAATAAAATTTGAAAAAACAAATTATAAATTTGTCTTCCAAAAATTAATTCTGAAAAATTTGCGCGAAAATATTGGACTTTAATCGTCAAACCTGCAAAATAAGAGAAAATGTGTCAGTTATGAATAAAAGCAGGTAAAATAACAAAAATTCGACACTAAAATGACTAAAAATGTCAAAAATACAAAATATAGGGACTAAAATGAAAAAAATACTAAGACTCAACAAAAACAAGGACTAAAAATGACAAAAACTGAATCTTAAGACTCTAAGGACTAAAAGTGTAAAATTCTAAAACTAACAAGTCAAGGGACTGAAAAGTAAAAACCTAGAACTTTAAAACTACAGGGACTGAAAATGTAATAAACTCAAACTAAACTACAAGGAATAAAACTGACAAATCTAAAACTAACTAAACTTGTCTTAACAGAAAACACTAACTGAGGACCACAAATGTAACAAATCTAACGGAAAAATTAACTGACTGTTAGTAAAATGACACTAACTGACTCAAACTGATTTAACGGGAAAAGGACCGAATTTGTTAGAAAACTAACGGAGTACTAACGACCTCCGTTAGTACTGTTCATCATCTTCTAAAAAAACGCAAATTACGATCTGTTTGATTCTTCTTCGATTTTCTTCTTCGTTTCTCGACCAAAATGACTAGAAATTGTTGCGTTGTGATCCTTGTTCAAGGATAATTCGAATGATACAAAGCTTTATCGATCATGCAACAAAAAAACAGTCAACCCATTAAATTTCCGGCGAGAACGGTTTTCCGGCGAGAAGATTTCAGACGACAATATCTTCTTCGTCTCTCAACCAAATTCGATAATTTTTGTTGCAATACTATCCTAAAACAAATATCAATCAAATCCAAGCAACAAAACGCGATCAAACACTGATTTGTGAAGACCCACTAGATTTTCCGGCGAGATGGTTTCGTACTTGATTTCAAGAAGGGTCCGAATTCTAGTTTCAAGAAGGGTCCGAATTCTGATTACAAGAAGGATTCGAATTCTGAAGGTTTCGAACACTTGATGGTCCAAATTGATGAATTCGTATGCTTTGTTCTTGTTCCGAATTGATGAATTCGTATGCTTTGTTCCTATTCCGAATTGATGAATTCGTATGCTTGGTTCCTGTGAGTTCTTTGTTCAGATGATCAGATCTAACACTCACAAAAAAAATTAAACAAAATATTGCATTCAAAGGTACACACACAAAGTACACCTACACTGCACACACACTAACACATGCAAACACACTCCTAACAAACGCCACACACACACTTACTCACCACGTCAGCATACATGTCACACATTCAAACACACACACATGCACCTTCTTTATTACGTAAACACACACACTCAACACACATTTACAGTGTATGATTCGAAATCATTTGAAGAAGGGTTCGAAATCCTCTAATAAGCACACGCACAAGCAGCTTTTTCTTTTCTTTTCTTCTGTTAATTTCCTGCACATACAACAAACTTACAAAAAATGTTAGATTTAGAATTTTAAGATCAAAAATAATCAACAACACATTTTAAAACATCTCAATCAAAATTTCTGGATCAAAATTCAAGATCTAGAAATTTTTTTATCAAGAACACTTTGAAGATTCTCAAGAACACCACAAGAACACATTCAATCAAAAAATTTCAAAAGTGAAATTTATGCATTACGACTTGAAATTTATGATTGAAACATGTCTAAAAACACATTTTGGACATGATTTTTCACAGAAATGGATCAAATTACCAACAAATTGTAAAATCAAACTCCAAAATTTTTACAGCCCACTTTTTCTCAAGAACACAAAATTTTCAAAAAACTTCAAATTGATCAAATCTTGATGTGTTTTTTGCGAAATTGATGATGCAAAACAGATTTAGAATGATGGAGAAACACTTTGCAATCAAAATCAAAACAAAAAACGAACAAGAAATGCATAACCCATTTGTGTTCTTCAAATCTTCAAAAATGGAGATTTTCTTCAAAAATCTTCAAAAAATCTTCAAATCTTCACGAATTTGGACGAATTTGCACACAATTCGATCTCCCAATGCTCTGATACCAGTTGTAAAACCAGTTTCTATTAGGTAATCATCAAATCATCCATTAATCTTGAACATAATAAAGATTTACATAAGAATGATGCACTTTCTCTCTCTAGAATGCTCTCACTTCTCTCTCTAGAATATTACAATTAAGATCTCTAATGAATTGCTTTCTTTTGACTTACTTAACATCTAAGCTAACTAATCCTATTTATACCTAGGATTACAAAGCATTAAATCTAATCTACTTTGACTTTTCAATTAAAGCTACTTTGACTTTGACTATCTTTGACTTTTACATTGTTTGACCATTACAAGACTTTAACAATAAATCTTGAATACAATAATGCTCTAACAAAGTGACAATGGCACAGAATTTAAAAACTCTGTCATTGAAGCCTATCTTTCTACAGAAGGAATATCACAGAACTTCTCTGCCGCACGCACTCCACAGCAGAATGGCGTAGTCGAAAGGAAGAATCGAACGCTCGTGGAGGCCGCAAGAACTATGCTATCAGCATACGGATTACCGATGAACTTTTGGGCAGAAGCAATTTCTACCGCTTGTTACACACAGAATCGGTCAACCATTGTGAAAAGACACATCAAGACTCCTTACGAACTGATCAACAAAAGGCGGCCAAACATCAAGTTTTTCCATGTGTTTGGATGTAAATGCTTTGTTTTAAACGACAGAGATTCCAGAGGAAAGTTTGAAGTAAAAGCTGGCGAAGGAAAATTCATTGGATACTCTGCCACTTCCAAAGCCTACAGAGTATACCTCACAAGATCTCGCAAAATCGTAGAAAGTATCAATGTTTCTTTTGATGATTCATTCCAAATGACTTCTGAGCAAATCAGTTCAGAACTCGAACTTAAAAGAGAAACCTCTGGCATCTCGCAAACGAAAGAAGACTTGAATCTTCTAATTTTAGAGATGTTCCACGATGACATTGATCCTTCTGTTGGAACCATCAGAGTTTCTGAAGAACCATCCTCTGTTGGACAAAATCCTACAGGTATGACTCTAACTGGTCCAAATAATGCTTCATCTTCTTCTATAAATACTACAGATGCAAATGCCGAAGAAGAAAATACAGAGGATGAAACATCAAGAAAAACAACCACAGAAGCTGCTGAAAAACAAACTCCACAATCCACAGAATAGCCAATTACAGAGGAAAGTGAGGACCAAGACTATACGTCCTCAGAGGAACAAACACCACCACCACTCATACCAATCATTCCACAAATGGTAGAATCTTCTACCAAGGTAAGAAGAACGTCAGAGGCTATACAAGAAGAAGATCCACAAGAAGCTTCTGAAGAAAGGTTCGATGACATTGATGACCATCTTCCACGCACCACTCAGTGGACAAAAAGCCATCCTCCAAGCCAAATAATTGGAGAACCTTCTGACTCAGTAAAAACCAGGTCTGCCACTGCTAATTTTTGATTCTTTACAAATTTTATTAGTGTGATAGAACCAAAGAAGATTTCTGAAGCACTAGATGACCCAAACTGGGTAGACGCCATGCAAGAAGAACTTCTGCAGTTTGAGCGTAACAAAGTATGGACTTTAGTACCTCTGCCACGAGGGAAATAGGCCATTGGGACTAAGTGGGTCTACAGAAATAAGAAGGATGAAGATGGAGTGGTCATCAGAAACAAAGCACGGTTGGTGGCCAAGGGTTATAGACAAGAAGAAGGCATAGATTACGATGAGACTTTTGCTCCTGTCGCACGTCTCGAAGCAATAAGAATATTCTTAGCCTTCGCAGCCCACAGAGGTTTTAAAGTCTATCAGATGGACGTAAAATCAGCTTTTCTCAACGGTGAAATCCAAGAAGAGGTTTACGTAAATC
Source organism: Saussurea involucrata (assembly GCA_033807775.1). Taxonomy (NCBI): domain Eukaryota; kingdom Viridiplantae; phylum Streptophyta; class Magnoliopsida; order Asterales; family Asteraceae; genus Saussurea; species Saussurea involucrata. The sequence continues at coordinate 163,616,874 of CM066314.1, read as the reverse complement.
AGCCACCAGGGTTTGAAAGCTCAAAGTTCCCAAGGCATGTATACTACCTTGAAAAGGCTCTGTACGGACTGAAACAGGCTCCAAGAGCAAGGTACGAACGACTTTCTACCTTTCTGCTAGTAAATGGCTACGACAGAGGTACAACAGATACTACCTTATTCTATAAACGTAAAAACAGTGAAATAATGCTTGTACAAATCTATGTGGACGACATAATTTTTGGGTCTTCTAATACAGAAGAGTGCAAAAGTTTTGAAAAACTCATGCAGAGTGAGTTTGAAATGAGTATGATGGGAGAACTAACATTCTTCCTCGGACTCCAAGTCAAACAAACATCAGAGGGAATTTTTATAAATCAGGCCAAATATGTCTTTGACATTCTTTTCAAGTATAGCCTCTCTGATACCTCTGCAATGAAAACTCCAATGGCCACTGGAAATAAGTTATCCTTAGATCCAGATGGCATCTCTGTAGAATGCACTCTCTACAGAGGCATGATTGGATCTCTGTTATACTTAACTGCAAGCAGACCTGACATTATGCATGCCACATGTCTTTGTGCACGTTATCAAGCTAATCCAAAGAAATCACATTATGATGCTGTGAAAAGAATCTTTAGATATCTAAAGGGGACCAAAAATCTCGGTCTCTGGTATCCACAGAACTCTGGTTTTAGTCTTAAAGCTTATACAGATTCAGACTATGGAGGATGCATGCTTGACAGAAAAAGTACCTCTGGGAGTTGTCAATTCCTAGGTGGTAAACTAGTCAGTTGGACCTCCAAGAAGCAAAATTGTGTCTCAACATCCACTGCAGAAGCTGAATACGTTGCTGCTGCAAGCTGTTGTTCTCAGGTTCTATGGATGAAGACTCAGCTGAAAGACTACGGCCACATCCTATTCAAAATACCCATCATCTGTGATTCCAAAAGTGCCATTGCTATCTCTGCCAATCCTGTGCAACACTCAAAAACCAAGCATATCGATATAAGGTACCATTTCTTGAAACATCATGTTGAATACGGTACAATCGAGATGCATTTCGTACCCACAGAATACCAACTCGCGGACTTATTCACCAAAGCTTTAGACGAGAAAAGATTCAATTTCTTGGTGGGTAAGTTAGGGATGATCAATATGACGTAAAAATCCTCTGTAAGTATAGCTTTATATTCTGTAAATATGTATATATTTCTAATTATTTTTGCTTTAATTAATTTATTTCTGTATGTAAGTTCTCAATCTTAAATAGTTCTTAAAATCACAGAGCTTCTGTAAGTCTACTCAGAACTTCTGACGACCCCTACAGAACCTCTGGAAAATATGACCTATGTTCTATGCAAAACTTATCATTCTTATGATCCAAGCATAGGTCAAGGGGGAGCAAAAGGAAAATTCCTGATCTACAGAGGTGATTAGATTAAGGGGGAGCAAAAAGGGATCCTGAAATGATCTACAGAGGTAAAACTTTCAAAGGAAAGCCAAAGAAGAATGTCAATGAATCTATATCGACAGAAGTCAGACATCACTGCCGAGAAAAGAAGAACCAAAAGGTATGTCTCTCGCACAAAAGGTTTTTGAAAACAGTTTTCTAGGACACAAATTGTCAAATATGTCCTAAATATACTGTGGATAACATTTCAAAAATCAAGAGATCAAAAAGTTTCATAAAATTTGAGTTATGAGAAATTTAAGGTCATAGAGCTTCTGCTGAGCTCAACAGAAGCTCTGCCAGAAATATGCTCTGAGATCGCAACTTTAACCTCTATCGATCTTTTGGAATGTTATCTCGGAAACCAAACAGACTCACCATGACCTTCTCGAACAAAACTTTTTCCATAACAATTTTTTCGGACACCAACTTTCAAATATGTCTGAAAAACATCTCTTAAAACAGATCAAAAATTGGATGATCAGAAAAGTTAATAGAATTTTTGTTATGAGATTTTTTCCCTCATAAAGCTTCTGCTGGCCCTCACAGAGCTTCTGCATGTTCCAACAGAGCCACAAAACCTCTGCGAGTAAAAATTCTTAACTAAAAATCCTATTTGATCCTCTCCAATACCTTTACAAAACGTTTTGGTTAAAAAGGAACCCCACAGAATTCATGATAACAATGAGATATATGAGAAAGGGATAAACATCAAAGATTTTCAAGATCACAGAGCTTCTGTAAACTACAGAAGTTCTGTCAATCTGTTACTTGGGCATTTCTGTAGTAATAACGGTTACTTTTACTGAGAGTGAATTACATGTGGCTAAGAATAACCCCACGCACCTAGCATTAATGGGCCGCGCACGACGTCCTGTCATCCTCTGACATGGCCTACGTGTCCCATTTTCATTGGGCGTACATGGAACGTTTTCTGTGGAAAGTTAAACCCGCCGTTCTAATTTGAGTTCGGATTCCAAATTTTAATCCATTGCCATATATTTTACTCTTTCGAATTCTACCGTTTTACACTCCTATAAAAACCAAGCTTACCCTCTCATAAACTTTTTACAAACTCTCATTCTTCTCCGGCGAAACCTGCAAATTTCTTATTCTCAGTACCAAATGGCTTCATCTTCTCAAGCTATCTCCCCTGCACACTCTCCGGCGACCTCACCAGAACATTCACCTGCTCATTCTGAACATTCAGAAAACCCCAACCCTGCCCAAAACATTGAACTAGAAGATTCCGGCGATTCAGCAGACTTTGCTCCAACCACACATCTTCAAAACTTCATAGCAAAGGATCACTTCGAAAAGATACTACCAATCAAATCCAACAATTGCTATTTGGTCCCCTCACCCACTGCTTTCGGCGAAGCCCATGCCATTCTTCTAAACATAATGGAAAATCATATCCTCTTCCCTTTACTCTCAAGAACCCCAAAGAAAATTCCAGTTACATATCTGAACCAGTTTTGGCAAAGTTGCCGATTTGATAAAGATGATTCTCTTATCAAAGGATACATTTCAAGACCCGACAAATCTGAGCATCTGGAAATCAAGTTCAATAGAACAATGTTCTCACTTGAATTCAACCTACCAACAAGGGGTCTTCTTGGATTGAAGATGTACGCAGAGCAACCAACAGACGACGAGATCTGTCGTTTCCTAGAAATGCTTGGGTACAACACACCACTGAGGAAGAGAAATGACTTCCGCAGAGGCAGATTACCACCTCTGTGGAACACCTTGTTCTCAATTCTTAACAGATGTCTGACAGGGAAGATAGGCAGTATTGACCAGAGCTCACATCAGATATTAACCATCATGTATGGGGTTTACTATGATCTCCCACTGGATTACGCGACCATAATGATGCAAGAGATCATTAACACCATCGACAGAAAGAACAACACAAGAAGGGTCAAAGAGAACGATCCTAAGTTTCTACCACCTCTACAATTCCAAAGAATACTGGGAGTCTTGTTCGAACCTCTGTTGCTGATACAGAAATGGCCATGGAAGGGCAAATTCCCAAACAGTTCCCAATGAGCAAAAATATCCCCACTGATCATGTAGATGGTTACACACACTGCAGACCTCTGTCAAAGAAACTTCTGAAGTATGCCTCGAATAAAACCCTTATGAAAGAGTATATACGCGATCATAGAACTCCTAAACCGAGTCCTATGACACCCCCGCGTTTAGGTGTCCCCCTAGGAACAATGATTGCAGAACCTCTTTCCACTCAAGAAGAAAAAGATAACAAATTGGCAAAACACATGGCTATTCAACTTAGCTTCATAGCCAAACGTGCAGAGCTCATGGGAAATAAGTCCTCTTCGAAATCTTCTGCCTCTACTCCAAAATCAAAGAAGAGGAAAACTGCAGAAGGCACCTCTACAAGTGCTGCAGAAGATCAACCTTCACCTCCTCATGCCACATAAATTGGCTCCTCTGCTCCTCCCTCTTCTCCAAAACAGAAGAAGAAAAGAAAATCAAAAACCACAGAGGAAGGGGCACCAAAACCTAAGAGGAGGAAAACCAAAAAGAAGCATGGCAAATCACTTGAAAAATTGGTTACCATAGAAGAGGAAGCAATCGCAGAAGAAAGAACTGCAGAAGAAGAAGATGCAGAAGTAGAAATGACAGAAGAGGGATATCAATCGCCCCATCAATCCCCAGATCGATTTGCTCACCAAGGAAACATTAACGATTTCCTACAGAACCCCGACATTGCCAACACTTTAAATACAGCAGGGTGGACGGCACAACCTCTCGACCACCACTCCCCAGAAGAACAATACTTCTCTATTTCTGGCATTGACACACATCTGCAAGAAGATGATCAAACACCCAGAGATCAATCAGCTGAGACACCTATTATTCTACAGAACCCCTTCATTCAGCAAGGATTGGACGTTCACAGAAGGAGTCCAAGCCCAACTTCAGAAGAAATAGGACAAACAGAAGCTCAGTGGAATAGAGATGAAGTAACAGAGACACGAATGGAGGTCTCAGAGGTAGATTCAGACGAAGAAGAAGCTGTCTGGATACGAAAAGGTCTCTATCATCCACATGTCATGAAGTTATACGGCTCTCATCAAATGTATGACTTCTTAGGCACAGAGCAAAGAACTTCAACAGAGGATAGGGTAGAAACATCTGGAGGAAAAGAAAATGTGAAAGAAAAAGATGCCGAAGATGAAGAAGGCACACATCCCTCACCCCCTCCCAGTGCAACCCACACATCTAACTCTACAGGTCTAGCTGCAGAAGGAGTTATTGAAATAGAGCAGCACATCTCGATCCAAACCCAACCCAACCAGCCAGAAGTCACTCTTTCGACTTCTGCGCCCACAGAAACCGGGGAATCCATTCCTAGGGAGTCTCCTCAGAGAGACTCACCTATAGTTCGTGATTAATCGCCCCAGATCACACTAGAACACCCTACAGAGGAATTCGTTTCCTCTGCCTCGCACGAAATAGGGCCAACCCTTCTTTCAGAGAGAAGTAGTGAGCACAACGACGAAGAGACTACACAAGTCTCTGAGTCAACAGAAGGATAATCTAGTACCCACCTCTGAAGTGGATCTAGACAATGTCGTTCACAGAACTTCTGTAGAGTTTGAAGCACTAGATACTTCTGCTCGAAGATCAGATGGAAATCCTTCCACCCCCAACGTACAAACAAGGGTGAACGAAGGTGTCCCAGGAGCAGGGACTCACTCTGGAGACGAATGTGTTCCTCCAGAGGTTACACCAGGGACACAAGTATCAAGGGATGAGTTCCAGTGAACCAAACCATGAAAGAGTTGCAAAGCTCTTTCACATCTTTTGCAGAGAAAACATCAACGGCCTTGCTGAATCTGAACACCAAAATGGACAATCTGTCCACAGAGGTGAAAACAGCCATCACAGAGATGAAATCTTCTGCGCAAACAACTGCAACAACTACAGCCACTTCTGCTGCTAAAGATTTTGGAATTGCCGCAACTTTTGCATTCAAGGAATCAGTAAAACATTTCCTTGAACAAATGAACAAGTAATCCAACAAATCACAGAGCATCACACCCGCAGATCTACAGAAGGCTCTGCAAAACGTTCAAGCAGAAGCAATGCGCAACACAATACTGATGCAGCCTAAAGACTACATGACTAGAGCACAGCTAACAGAGCTCGGCCAAAATGTCATAAACCAGGTCACTGAAGTCATTGTCTCCTTCACTACTGCAAATGCCAACTACGTCAAAGAGTTCAGAAAAAGTGTCGGCAGAATGCGCTTCAACACAGAAGCAGAGCTTGCAACTCTATTCGGCCTCTGTGATGATGTATGTGCGAAGTTGATGGCCGCAGGAGCAGAACTACCAAAGAAACCCAAATCTTCCTGCAGAGCAGAGGGTACTTCTGATAAAAGTCAGGATGATTCTGATGATGACCATCCTGGTCCATCAGATAATCCTGAGGGGGAGAATATAAGGGAGAAAGCTACGACCAGAGGAATACAAGCTCCACCAATCGCAGTAGAACCAATCAGTCAAGCCCCTCCAGAACAAACCCAAGATCAACAACAAAATCAACAGACCACAGAGAAAACACCCATCTCTGTGGAATCAAGTCCTGAAGAAACCAATATTCCAGAAGCTGATCAGCATACCACAGAGGCAACAACCACCCCTGTGGTAATCAACTTGGAAAAGAGTCCTTCAACAAAATCAACAGAAAAACCCCAAACCATACCAAGAAGAAAGTCGATTGCCACCAAACCAAAAAGAGCAACGACCTCTGCTTTTTCTATTCTGAGAAAGATGCACAATACAATGTCTGGTCGAATGTCGCACAGAGAAGAAGAAAGGCACAGGTTCACATTAGCTTTCAAAATGGCAAGAAGATTCGATGTCCAATCTTCACCAACAGAAATAGAGCTCACAGAAGAAGTCACCAAAGAACCTCCAACAGAGGTTACAGAGCAACTCAAGCCAACAGAACCATCGCCACAAAAGTCCTCTAAAACACAAGTGTCAAAACCTACAGAGGCAACCATCAAGCCAACAGAAGCACCAACCTCCAAACCTACAGAAGAAACAGGTTTTGCACCTCCAAAAGCCAAAGACAAGAGCAAAGCAATACTGACAGAAGAGCCCAAGAAAAAGAAATCATTGCCCAAGCCTACAGAGAAATTGATGAAGAGCGCCTTTGATGCCTTCCAAACTCCAAAGCCTGAAGAAGTTGATTGGGCATATGGATTAAAGCCTCTGTCAGACATTCCTCTAACAGGTAGAGCTGCAGAAGTTGTCCAAAAGATGGAAAGTCTCAGAAGACAAGTACCACAACCTGGTCCAACACATGAAGAGATGGAAGAAGTGGTATACAAATACCTCTACAAACAAACCTTTCAGACCAATCACCCAACAGATCATGTGACAGATTCAAGGATCAGAGAAGAATTTGAGAACATCTTCACAAGGACAAAGCCAAGAACCAAAGCAGATGTTTTCTCAATCCACAAGATCAAAAAGGTAATCTTCTGCAAGTTCTCCTTTACAAGAACCTATCCAAGGGTCAGGTACAATCTTTACAAAGTCAGAAGAGAAGACAATTCAGAAACCACCTTCGCTGATGCTGGCCTAAGAAATATCAATCCTTATGATCTACCTAACCTTCTGTAATGGACAAAGGACAACTACAACACAGAGGCAAACACCAGAGCCTATCAAGTGTTAAGAAAAGCAATGAGGGAAAAGCTTCTGATCTTCAGTATGATAGATTTTCAACTGGGAAAGGATCTTGGTCTCAAACATCTAAATTTACGACCACCAGAAGATCGCTGCACACCCAACGCCGTGCCCAACTCTATCATTACAGATCCAAGATTCGGGTTAGTATTAAAAAACCCACAAGGCGAAGTCAAACTGTTTGTGTGCATGGACTGTCAGAAGTACGCAACTAGTACTCTGAACAAGTTCAGAGCAAGCCTTGTAAAATACAGAGGTACAGAGAAAATGGATAGAGATGCTGCAGATACTTTCATCAGAGAGATTGATGCCACAATCCGCCTAAGAGAACTCTGCATCAGTTTCTACAAAGAGATCAGAAGAATCGGAAGAGACAACAGAAGCTACAACGATTTCAAAGATGCCAAAATATGATTCTCAAACCTCAAATCTCTGCAAACCAAGTCAAAAGTTTATCTTTCATTGTACTCAAATGTAAAATGCCTCTGGCATATTTCTGAATGAAAGAACTTTCGAGGTATTGTTTAACCTCTGTCTTATCTAACTTAGCCTAATTAAACTCAAGTTCAATTTTTTTTATTTTTCACTACTTAGGGGGAGATTGTTAGCTTCAATCTTCCTAATCATAGAAGTATTTAGAAGTAGTGAAAAATAGGCTAAGTGAAGAAAGCCTCTTACAGAGGCTCTGCCGAACTTTCCGAGAGATCAAGGTCGAGAAGCTACAGAAGCTAAAGAGGCGTCCTACAGAAGCTCTTTAATACGCGCAAAGAAGACCAAAGACTCGGAATCCGGTGAAGACTGCTCTTCTAAGGACCAAACCGCAGAACCTCTGTGACACTTCACAGAGCCTCTGCGGTCTTCAACAAAGACTTCAAAGATATTTATAATATCTTGCTACTGTTACAGGACCTGTTCCTCAACTTGCATGGTAGCATGTCCTGTCCAACTGCAACATGTCAAACTCTGATTGGATTCAATAGGGCTTAGTACATAATAGACGTCTGATGCATTAAATGCAATACAGCACGTCCAACTGTTCATACCATCCGTCCAACTATTCATACCGTCCTTTGTGAATAGTAGCATATGCTTTATGGTCCCCTTAGAGTAGTATATTAGGAAGACTCATGTTGAGTTCTTCCTGTCTATCCATCGATCGATCAATCGAACAATCGAAACAAGAATTCAAGAGAGAAAAACATCACAAGAACACATAGCTTTAAACACTTTGAGAGTCATATCTATTTTAAAATCTTTGCTTACTCACTGTTCTTGAATCTGTTCGTAATATATATATTCAGTAAACTTTGAGATATTATTTCCTGTTCACTGTTTATTTATATTGTGTTCTAAATCTATCAAACATATCTGTTAGTTCTTCAAATACGCTTCCGCATCAAACTCAAACTTGAACTAATAGATCTGATAATATTGTTTAAACAAAAACGGGAACCAACACGTTTGTTGTCCTTTCTTTCTTCGTGTGTTTATTTTATTTCATACTGTCGTCTATATCTGTTTATCTATCTATCTATCTCTGTGCTTTCAAAGTGTGTTCATGTGTTTAGGGGGAGCACAAAAAAGTATCAGGTAAGTATACTCTAATATTGAGGGGGAGCGTCACACACATATTTTTTTAATTGCTGAAAAGCTTTTTTTTGTGTGTGGATACTTCTGTGTGCATTTCACACTACGCGCACATTCTGAGGGGGAGCATCCAACTGGATGTTCATCAGTTAAGGGGGAGCGACACAGTGTTTTTCTTTAAACGTTCAAAAGTTTTTTTATGTGTGTCGGACTCCTCCACTGCATTCTACTGCACTATCTGAGGGGGAGCAATGCAGTCCCCATGCTCACTCTGAGCGAGAGAACCATTTGTCAACTTCCTAAGGGTTTCATTTTATTTCTGGATGGTTGAAATTTTTCAAAATGTCAAAGTGACCGGACACCCATCAATCCGGATGAGTTTCCGGATCGGATGGGTATCCGAGTACACTATCCGGATTCCTTGGTCCGTATAAAAGGGATCCAGGTTCTTCCTTATTCACTTTAACCGGAAAACTCACAGAACCCTAAACCCTCGCTTCTCTCTCTCGCACTCGGACTCCAACAAATCTCACGATTGTCACTCCTCTTTCATCCCACAAACAGGTATGCTACTCTATACTCCATCTCGATTGTTCCCAGTCACTTCTCTTGCACTCAGCTGCACATATCAACCACCGATCTGGTCGATAACACCCAGCCGAAACCCATTTATGTGTATCTTCATATTTGGGTCGATTTGGTAGGGCTTAGATCGAGTTAGATGTCCCTGTTTGATTATTTGCTCTTGTCGACACTGCCTGCATGCTTAATACTCTGATTGGGTCGTTATATTGTTTGATTGATATGTTTCAATCGCGTCCGGACACATCCACTATGTCCGGAAACCATCATCTTTATGGGGTTTTATCCGGAAACTCTCTTCACTTACGATGTTTTATCCAGACACACACTACAACCGAAAAGCCTAGTTGTCCGAAAACCTTCGGGTTTCCGGTAAGTTCAACTACCGGGATGTTTATGTATCCGGACTCTCATTTATCCGGACAACCATTATCATCCGGATACTCATTTGTCCGGTATCCGGGAACATTCTTCCCGTCCGGACACTCATGTTGTCCGGATAGCATGGGTTGTCCGGAAAGCTTGGTTTTCCCTTTCATGTTTCCAGACTCTCATGTATCCGGACAGTTTGGCATTCCCAACTATGTCCGGACACCCCTGTTGATGGTCATTTCAGTACCTGTTCTGACACTACCAGTCCTCATTCCATCTCCGTTTGGACCTCGTAACGCAAAGGTACGCGCCGACATTTGGTCATTCGTCTCACTTACTAACTATGCTCTGTTTTACAGATTCAATGGCGGATCAACAACAACCACCCCATCAAGGGCAAGTACCTCAGGAAGAGGAAATCATCGACGAAGCAGCGGACAATGCCTTGGTCGACCCTGACCATGGCACTGAATTAGAGGCCAACAACCATTATCTCGGCCCGGCACTATTCAGACCTAACCCGCAACATCAGGTGATTCTCGACATTCTCATGCGTCACCCTCTCCGCGAGGCCCTCACCCGTACTACCGATGTCCCCTTGCTCTACGTTCAACAAGTCTGGTTCACTGTCCAACTACGGACGGCCGGTAACTCACAGTCTATCACTGCTCAACTCGATAATCAGTAGTTCACCCTTACACCAGACTCCTTTAGACGACTTCTATCGCTGCCCGAGGCCAACGCTAACAACCATGAACGGTACGATCCTGCCATTAACGACGAAACGTTATGCGCTCAAATCCGCGCGCTCGGGTACAACCGCGAACTTCCAAGGCCTTCCGCGTTCAACCACAAGTACCTGGCCCCAATCTGGTACACCCTGTTCACTATTCTGAACAGGTGTCTTTCGTCCAGATGGAAAGGTATTGACCAATGCACCGGCGACTTCCTACGCCTTGTTCATGCCGTCTGCTACAATCGCCATGTCGACTTTTCCATGATCATCTGCCGTGAAATCGTACAAGCAATTCGTCACATCGGAGGTACCAAGCAGAAAACGTTCCTGCCATACCCGCGTTTCCTTTCGCTAGCTGTGCGTCACCACATGGATGTGAATCCAGCCATTCCTCGCCGCTTGACACACCCGGTATGTCCCATTCGCCACCTTCAATACATGGTCATCCGCAACCCATCAGACGCGGTGGCCGCCCCCATCCCTGAAGCCCTTTTAGCTATCGCCGATCCCACTGCACTGGGGGTAGTAACATATAGGGAAGAGATAGGGAATCTCATGGTCCATCCAGCGCCGGAGGGACCTGCCCAGGGACCTAGACCCGAGAGACGTGAGGGTCCAAGAATGAGAGGTATCGCAACCCAGTTCTAGCCAACCCCGTCCAACAGGAGAAGCCGGAGAACCGTCCTCACGACCGATGCTTCAACATTACTCCACACCATATCTTTCCGACTCGCCTTCACCTACCTTCCAGGTTCATATTGTAGAATCTGACTCCGATACGGCATCTGACACGACCCGTGCCATTCGGCTTTCAGAAATACCTCCCCGTATCGGACCGAACCCCGACTTCACCGAAGGCATCCCACTTGAATCACCTACCCATGCTCCACCTAGGATTGAGGGAGTAGAAAGAGTTGAGTTAGAAACTGCGAGCCGGAGAGAACTGCGTTCGAAAGCGAACCAGGAAAGATTGGGTCGTAAAGATAACGAGGCCCATGAGCGAACCGAACCGAGCGATATCCGGGTAGCCACATCTGCTATCCCGTCTCATTTGTTGGGACGGGGTATTGAAGAAGACTCCGTGGACCCAGCGGAGCAATTGCACGACCCCCTCATCCACTCATCCATCTATCAAAAGACGGATGTTTCAGTACATCACGGGGATATAGCACAACTTCCACCGGTCTCTCATTCGGAGAGTGCTGATGTTGAAACAAGCGACCAGCAGCCCCCGGTCGCGACTTCTTTTCGTGCACAATCGAGTCTAGAGCCATTTGCTATTGAAAATCCTTTGGCTAGGACACAAGTGGAGCAACACCGTGATCCAACCACACATTTCCCATATAAATACCCATTTCCTTTAAACCTTTCCATTTTCTTACGCTTTCTAAGTTCTCCAAAACCCTGTTCACCTTTCCTCCTCATTCTAACCTTAAAAAACCCTAACCTGCAACAATGGCAAATCCTCAACACTCAGAAGATTCAAGCCGTATTGGTCCTGTCGACCAAATCGTTATTCTCCCATACGAGTTTGCTGAAAGCAACCATCGTTTAAATCCAAACCCTGCTCTCTATCTACCCACATACCACATATTTCTGGAGTTCTTCAGAAACTCAGAAATCTTCAAAGCCCTAACAGACTTCGACGACAACATTCCTGAGCTCTACATTAAGCAATGGTGGACTACTTGCCAACTGTTGGGAACTGAAGATATGCTAAGTATGGTTAGTACTGCCAAGACAATTTTACTACTGCCAGTTCTTCATTACTACTGCTTATGCAAGGTTACTACTGCTAGACGAAGTTACTACTGCTAGACAAGGTTACTACTGCTAGACACAATTACTACTGCAAGTCAAGGTTAGTACTGCTGGTGCATAATTGAATATCTGTTAGTACTGCTCATGATTAATACTGCTGGAGTGATGTTAATACTGCTGGAGATGAAATCGGTTAATACTGCTGAAGATTGTTAGTACTGCTCATGAAGAATGAAGGTTAATACTGCTGACTTGATAAGTTTGGTATGCGATACTTTTGGAGACAAAGAAGGAATTGGTCAAGATATGTTTAACGAAGATTCAGAAGATCAATTTACTTTTGGTAGTTATCTTGTAATTATTTCTGTATAAATAGTATTGATAGATAGCTATTAGAATATACATGATAGACGAGTTAATATACGTGTGAAAAGCAATTCGATATTGTTTTGAGAGAGATTTAACCTCAAGGTGTAAGAACCCTATTTCTAGAGAAGTAGAAGTCGTCTTGTTGAGCCTGTTCAACAAGATTGAGGTTTGGTTGTTAATATTGTGATTCAAAACAGTGAATACAAAAGGTGGTGAATTTTCTGTTACATTGTTCTTGATTGTGAGAATTAAAGTTCTTTTCCGCAGATTCTTTAATTCTGAATTCTAAGTGTTTATTGTCTTGTTAAGATTCGATCCTGACACCAACACGTAGAAGAGCTAAACGGAATCATCGGCAATGTGGATTCTGGACGAGATGGAGGTTCAAGAACGATCAGAATCAGAGCAACTACCCTGCGGAGAATTCTCGGAATGAAGAGCAAGCGACAGCTCGACATAGAAGCTTTCGAGAAACCACCCAACACTGCTGTTCTTCTGGAATTTGTACGATTTCTAGGCTACAACAAGGAAATCACTCGCATCGGAGCATTCAAAAGACAGAATCTACCACCAGTGTGGAATTTCATGTTCTCCACACTGAACCGAACCCTCACAGGTAAAACTGGTAGTCAAGATCAAGCCAGCATAGAAATCCTACAGATAATGTATGGATTGTTCTTTCAAAGAAACCTTGACTATACCAGTATTCTCTACACCGACCTTCTCACTGCTGTCAATCTCAAAACCTCTGCCATCGCCAAAGGAGGAGAAGTTGGGCAACACAAATTTCTAAAAAACATCAAGTTCCCAAGGTTTATCGGGTTGGTGATCAGAAGAGCATTTCAGAGTCTGGAACTGACTCAACAAGGCAATACGTTCAAGAACTGGGTCATGACCAGATTCAATCCAACCACCTCAGGAGAATATCCCCTCATTCGACGCGTTCCAGGTACAATGCTCGCTCTGATAAGCCCAGATCATATTTCTATCCAAAACTATAGACATGCTGCTCAACCTCAAGAACCTGAGGTGAGAACCCCAGCATACCTAGGCTCTGAGCCATCTGAGGAGAGTTCGAGTGAGGAAATAGAAGTGGAAGAAGGAAATAGACCAGAGGTAAGAGTACCCGAAGTGGGGTCTTCCTCTAGAGTGATGGAGGAGGAAGTAGAGAACAGAGCATCCACTATGGAGGCTGTTCATGAGGAAGTACGGGAGTCACCAGAGATAGAAGTTCTTTCCTCTGATACTGGTGAGAAAGAGGATAACAGAGAGGAACCCGAGTGTTCTACAGCCCTAGGTACCGAAGAAAATGTGAGGTTAGAAAAAGATGTCCAATATGACACATCTGAGGGAAATCCTAGCCAACATCCCAGTGCTTCCACACATGCTATCCCTGGTGATCAAGACCAGAGGGATATTGAAATAGAGGTGCACACCTCGAACCCTAACCAGCAAGAACCGCCAGAAGCAACTCTTCATGCTTCTGGTATGCACGAAACTGGGGAATCCATATTCGGTAATGATGTCATTTTGCCCCAAGACATCGATAGGTTACCTCCACACGATGATGCCTTTGTGGCTCATTTAGACTCGTCCCAAAATAGACATGAGATCTTTGTAATCTCACGTAGCATCTGTCCAACTCAGGGACAATGGGAGACCATAGTCGAACGAGGGCAAACTTTGCTTGATCCAAATGCCCCTCATCACATCAGATTTCCTTCTTCAGAACCTGAGCTGGAAATGGAAACTCTGATCAGAACACCTGTAGATACTTCTCCTCAAAGAGAACATCAAG